>VXBC01005970.1:980896-1084027 GCA_013399945.1 Ploceus nigricollis | reverse complement strand
GGAGAGAGGTAAAAAAAAAAACCCCTTCAGTGGCATTTCCTCCGGTGTTTCCTGTCGTCCGGAGCAAGCACTGCGAGCTTTTACCCTTGTTCAGATAGCGGAGGGCTATCCGAACAATATGGGCACAGAGGGAGGAGAAACTTCTCCTTAGCGGCCGGGTGGCTCACAGCTGAGCCCGTGCTGACAGGAGCTAGGAAATAAATAGGAGAAGGCTGTTCGCAGTCAAATAAATAAATAAATAAATAAATAAATAAACCAACCCGGCCAGTTTCCAAGTCAATGTCAAGAGGGAAAAAAAAAAAAAAAAAACACGGGCTGGGAGATACCTGATTCCTAAACAGGCGTTTCAGCAGAGCAATGATCCCAGAAAGGATAAGGAGGATAGTAGAAGCAATTCCCATCCTTCCAGCGACTCCAAAAAGAAGGTGTCTACCGATGGGGCACATCTGAAAAGAAATTGTGTCCCATCTCAGGCTGAGCTGGCTGTAACCTGTCGGTCTGTGAGCCATCTCTCCCATACACATCCCGAGTACTCAGCCGCTCATCCCTGCTGGGTACCACCGGGGTTTGCAATAGGCAGCACTGCCAGGGAGCAGGACAGACTCACCGGCTTGAACTCAACTCCAACTGAGCAGCCTCTTTGCAGGCATCCTAAAGCCATTACATCTGTATAAAAATTGTGTTTGAAACGTTTTGTAGCCTCAGTTGCACCGCATAAATCTTGTTTGACTCAGTTAGCTGCAGTCAAGTTACTGGAGATTGACATGGATTAAAGTACTGTAGAGAAAAAAAAAAAAAAACATAAAAATAAAAGAGGCAAAGGGAAGGCCTCCAAAGGGAGAGTTCACTGTGTGGGCCAGTTTCCAGTTTTTAGGCAAGGGTGTTTAGTGTGACTTCTGCTTTTGCTCATCACGCCCCATCTCTCACCTGAACAGTAGTCTTTCTACCTTTTTTTTTATGTGTATAACCATTACATATGGGGATACAATTCAGACCAGAATCCTAACTTTATATGGCAAATTAACAAAGTTAGTATTAGTTTTGAAAGCTCAGAACAAATCATTGATCCCATCTCTTCAAATCCACTGGTTTCCTATCTGTCAGGTTTAGCAGAACATGAAAGGAAACATGTCTCCCTTGTATTCACTTGTATCTTGAGGTGGAGTGGCTTTTTTGCTTCATGATGATGTAGGGAGACTCAGACCAAAACACCTTTCCTGCTGAGACAGCTGTAGGGGAGATCCACCACACTCCCAAAATTCATTTTGACTGATGCAAACCAAGCAGTGAGAAAAATCATAAAAGTACCCCATCTTTCTCCTTACAGTCACAAAGACTGGACTTCATGTATAAATAGGTGGAGGTGTTTTGGTTTTTTTTTAATTAAATGGCTCTATATGCAGGGGGTTTAGTTTAAGCAATAAATAGCATCCATCTTCTCATTAAAAAACTCAGGATTGAAAATACTACCATCTCTTATCCCTGGCTTACTCGTACACAAAAATGTGTGAAGGATCCCTTCCCTCAATTACACCTCCTCAAGATAACATTTCTTAATTAACACCTTAATTAGCACTGAGAGGGTATGGCCTGTAGTTTATTGGATCTATTTCGCTCTCCAAGCAGCTGCATTGCTTTTAATCAGCAGTGATATTTCCCAGAAAGCAGAAACAACAATCCTGTTCTAAATATGCTGCAATATGTTTCATCATTTATCTCCCTGTCCACCAAGGGGAATCCTACGTAAAGACGTGCTTTATACCTGGGCTTTTGCTCTTCTCTGAATACCTGGAGTTTATGTTTTTTTTCCTGACTGGCAGTAAGAAATTAATATCAACAGCAAAGGTTTGGGCAAGTGAAAAGTCTAACCTCAGCTTTGATTCCTATCCAAAGGTCATAGGAACTTGGGGTATTCAGGTAGTGAGTGATAGGGTATTTGTGCTCAGATGAAGAAAAGATCTGTTCAGTAACCTCATTAAAAAATGACTGAGAAAGTATGTAAATTAATTGTGCAACACATCTTGTCTTTTAACTTCTGCTTATCTCCAATTTAAGCTGAAGACACAACAATAACATTTTGGTGTTGCCTGCATGAGCAAGTTGGTATTACAGTTTGGCCTGACCAGCACAGAGAACAGGGAGCTGCTGCCCTCAGCTAAGCAACGTCTGCTCCACACTTGCAAAAGCAGGATATGCCTCCATGCTGCTAGGTTTGACAGGCTATGGTGGTTCTTAAATTACAAGTGAAGTAGGATGCTGTTGGCGGGGTGGCCATTTTCAGCAGAACAAATTACAGTCTGTGTCTGAAACACAGCTCTTCTGAAATCAACCAGTTTCAACGGGAACAGAACTGAACTGCATTCCTGCTGGTATTTCAATGTAATGACAGTCCCTAATTTTCCCAACCACTAGAGCACTGAGCATGTGCCCTGGTAATTGTCTACTTTTGCAGACAAAAAAATCCCACAAAGTCAGCACGAGATGTGCATAGACAGCATACAAGAGAGCAGCAGACAGAGGAACCTGAGAAGTGCTGAAAACAGTAAGAGCCTGAAAACACTAAATTAATTTTAAAAATGCTCAACTTACTACCTTTTTCTGGAGCTTTCCCAGACAAAGTGCCTAGTAACTCACTATCAATAAAGCACTGACAAGTTTTAAAATCTATCCAATCATTTATGACAAAAGTTTAATTTATATTTTTATATTATATTTCAGTATCATTCTTCTTTCACTTTGGTTTACATGACTTCCATTCAGTTAGCAACTGTCCTGACCAAATCAGCGTAAATGACAGAAACCAGGTAACAATTTATAAGGTTGGGTTACTAATCCCATAGGAGTCTTACTTCAGCTGCCGTGCTGAGAAATTACCTCTCAATAGACCCACATCAGAAATACTGAAAATGTGACAGAAAACACCAAGCAAGAGGGCAGAAAAGAACATTTGAAAGGAACGTGTACTGCTAGGATTTCTGGAACTTTAATAGCTTTCCACCTCAATTTTGGCCATCGTGAACTCCAGCTAAGAGAAAAAATATATCTTTTTAATGAGTTTTACAACATGCAAGTTGCTTTATAATATATTACATAATGATGTAAGTGCCATAAAGAAGGCTGTGTGCTGCTCTGTAAAACGTATTAGATCATCAATATTTCTAGTTTCGTACTGAGGAATTAGAAATAATGATGAAGATTAGAGTTACAAGAATGAAAAAAATCCTTTGAATTGAACCATTCAGCCGTCCCCAGGGAAATACCAAGGAATTTGTAGGCTGAGAAAATAGGTAAGTTTATAGGTTCTCCTTAGGTGAAAGAAGTCATGTTAACATCATAAGTTTTATACAAACTTTCCATATGCTGTAGTACCCTCTCTGCTTACCCCCAGGTTTCATTCCCTTGCACCCTTATTGTGTAGCTCAGTTGGAAGCAGATTTATTAAAAATGATCCATCAACTTTTACACAGAAGGAGGTCAAACATCTTCCAGTAGCGTGATTCAAAACAGGAATATCAACTTAATCCTCTTGCAAATGACAGGCCAGGAGAGTTTACATCAGTAAGAACAGAGGCAAAGGAAGTTTGAAGAAGATTAATCCTTCCACTTAGTGCTATGTTTTCTTGAAGTCACCCCCACTCTGTCTCACTTCTGCAGATGTTCTGTATTCCTGGAGAGGAATGCAGACACCTGGAGATGTCTTCCTTCCAAATATCTTTTTTCTTGTTTTTTCCTTTGCTCAGGCATGTGTTGTCAACTTTTGAAATACCTGTACGATTCCTATGCACATTAGGTAATCAACAAGCTAGAAAGGAGTCTTTACTGAATGGGTCTAGAAAATGCTCTTGTGTAGTTTTTTGACAGTTTGATTAGAGTGGTTCAGTATTTAGCTATTTCTGAAAGGCTAGCTTGGCACATAAGTGCCCAAATGCAGCTTCAAATCTGACACTGAGCAAGCTAAATCGTGCTGGCTGTCAATAAGAAATAGATTTCTGTGTTCTTTTTTTTGTTTAAATGGAACTTAGCTTTTAACAATATTATGCAAAAACCAGACTGAGTCTAAAGTGATTGAAAGTGAAAAGAGGGATTAATTAGTGAGCTAAATGTAGTGATTTCCATCATATACAACTCCTTGTGCAGTAACACCAATGACTACTGTAGGTGCACAGAAGAAATGCTGTCTGGATCCAGGGTCCAGGGTCAGAAACCCTGGCAAAGCTATATTAAAAACTATGCCTACTTTTACAGTTAGAAAGCAGCCTCTACCAAAAACGATTTGTGATCATTATGTTTTAATGAACAGAAGTTGGTGAAAGCATGTGAGGTATAACACAGCCGGATGACATTATGTTTCAGTCTGCATTGTTTTCATTTAAAATATCTGTGATTTCCAAATTCCTAAGCTTTGTTTAGAATGAGAAAGTAAATCAACATAAAATTTCTGAAATGTTGATTCATGTGGAAACATGAAATGTTGATTCATGTGGAAACATGGGAAAAGAGGTCTGAAGGTCTCAGCAGCTATCAATGATCAAGTAACTTGATCTGGCCTGGTAAGTTTTCAAATTTGATAAGGGGCAAAAGTGGCTTTTGCCATATTTGAAGCACTTTTCGTTGTGAGTCTCTAATTTTTGTGACAAAAGAGGCAAAGAAACTGCAGTAGGTAGAGAAGTCTGACTGATGCTGCAGAAGCCTAGGCATCTAAAATGATCAAGTTAAAGAAGACCTAAGAGGTACAGAGAAGGAAGAAATAAACATTAAGTTAGGAATCAGAGAAATAAATCTCTCTGCTTTCAGCAGGGAGTGCAGTCTCCAGGCTGGTATTAAGCTCAGAAAGATAAGGCTGTTATGGATATGTTCCTCAGGCATAAAAATTAAAGGAAGTAGGAGAGCACTGAAATGGCTCTTTAATGTCTTCTGTGATTATAAACTTTGCACCTGGTCTCACAAATTTTCCTTCCATAGTTCTTTTGCCTAAATCAAATGCAATGTAGCATCTACATACTGTACAAGCTGAATGAGTGCTGTGTCATTTCAGAAGAGCCAGAAATAGTATTATTTACAGTTTATTAGAACAGTGAAAATCAATTGGATCATTAAATACCTTGAGTGATTCTCCAGACAGCAGTTGTTCCATTCCTGTCTTGCTGTTCCATCCCAAAGTGAAATAAGTTCTTAGAATAAGTACATCAATTCTTAGACATGAAACAATTCTTACCCATGAAACAATGACATTCAGGTGGGAAACTCAGTGCTGGCTTCATTAACATTATCTTGGTTCATTTTGCTTTCTAATGAAAATTAAAATCAAGATCCCCTAACACACTAATATTTTGTCTTGCTACCAAGTAACTGGTAACTGATAAGCAATGTAAGTCAAGAGCAATACATTATAAAGTTGTCTGAAATGTCATTTCTCACTTCATGGTTGTGGCCATTTTTATGCATGTGCTTTCAGCCACTAAAATCTCAAGGATTTTTTTTTATGATGTTGTGTTAGCCATAGACATTACACTGAAGTTTTTGTCAAATCAAGCATTAGGTCAAGCAAATTCATGAGAGAGCTAGGAAGTTCTTTCTGCTGTAAGCTTAACCACAAGATAATAGTGAAACAGTTCCAAGTCTTCCCTGGCATTTTTCAGTGAGTTTCAAAAATGCCCCATTATCTTCATCTATCTTAGGGTTTAATTTTTTAGTGTACTATACTAACTATTCATTACTAGGAAAAGAGAGGTACTTTAGGGTGAGCTGAATTGCCTCCTTGGCCTCCACTGGCTGTACTGGCTGAACATTAGTCCATTAGGGTAGGAGCTTCGTCTAGACTCCTGCAGTACACTTAGGAACCTTCTTGTGGATTTTCCTTCCAACACTGAAGAATTTTAACCCAGAGAAAGGTCTCACTAACGGAGTCTCAGAGTAAATTCAGCATAGCTGAAGTTATACAGTCATCTTATCAGTATGGAAATGACAGAAAAACCTCTGAGCACCCATCTGACAAATTATATTCATATAGTCCAGACATGATTCGTGGAATGGGGCTCTTTCCTTAAGAGATTGCATTATGCATGGGACATGTTGCATACAAATAGAGTTTTTCTGTCTTGGGAGAGCCAGGAGATGAAAAGTGACTCTAAGATTAATAAGATTAAGCCAGTCCTTCAAGTGATATGATCACTGTTCTAGACAGGACATTCCACTTTGCCAGCTCCTAATGGTGCTAAAGCAAGTGCTGAAAGACTAGAACATTTCTGTCAGAGGTTACATATCCTGTAACAAAAGAAAAAGGAAATGCAAAGCAAAAAATCCAGACAGCAACGAATTTACAGTAATACCTTTAATAGCTAATCAATTAAGTTATACACAGAAAATATTTTCTTTTTTAAAAAACTGCTTTGCCATCTGTGTTATCGTGCTGCAGGGGTTGGATGGCTTCCATCTCAGAAGAAGAGAAACCAATGTTCTCAGAGAAAAGCTGGCTAGACTAGTCAGGATGGCATCTAAAATGCAATATATGTACTTGGTGCTTTTAAAGTACCATTTCACATAACTGAAAATAATTAAAAGACATATCAAGCCAGAGAGAGGAATCAAAGAGAAAAATGTAAATGGCAGTTTGGAACTGTTAAGCAACCTTTTACTGGATGTCCAAAAACCATTTCCATATCTGATTGAAAAGGCTATGTGGATTTAAAAAGGAGCCTGGTTTAGTGGGGAAAGGAAGGCAGCTATAAAGAAAGGGAACTGGAAAGTAATATAGAAACAAGATTAAGGTAAAGGGGAGGAGAAGTGGAGGACAATGAACATAAACTAATAACTGCCCAAAACTGAGAGAGAAGCAAAGAATAAAATTAAAAAAAAAAAAAATCATTGACCAAAAGAGCTAATGTATAGGCAGAAGACCTTGTCTGATAGTAGTTTCAGAATAAAGGGAATCCTAGTAAAGGAGGAGAACCATTATCAGATGGTAATGGGAGGTGTGTAAATATGAATAGAGCAATGCATTGTGTTATGAGGAGAAACAGGGTGAAGTGTTGATCATCTCATGATCATGACGTATATTCCACCCACATATTAAAGCAAAGAAATGTTGAATGGTCTTTAAAATTGGGCATTTTGAAATCAGTAACCTTAAATATTTGCTTCAAATAATCTGAAGCCATTCATTTTTCTGTATTGTTATTGTTGCTTTTTAGTAATTCTTACAATACTGAGGTTTTCCTGAAGGCTAGAAGAAGGCCAGTGAGGTACTGATATTTAAAAAGGGAAAATTGGATGATTTCAGTAACTGCAGGCCTGCTGTCATAATAACACTGGAAAAAGATGATGGGATGGCTGATAGGAGACTGAATGTACAAAGAATCAAAAGAGAGTAAAAAAACCTAGTCTCAGTCAATATGGGTGTATCAGAAATAGATCTTATCAAGGTAACTTAATATGTTTTTAATAAGATTAGAAATTTGGTTGCTAAAGATAATCAAGTTGATATAGAGTACTGAGGTTTCAGTGAGGCATTCCATTTATTACAACACAACACTTTGATTAAGAAATGAGAGCAGTACAAAATCAACATGTGATATATTAAATGGATTAAAAACTAGCTAACCAGTAAGTCTCAAAAAGTGCTTCTGAGCAGAAATTATCATTAGCCTGTGCTTCTAAATGAGGTCTGAAAAAAATCATTCTACTCTTTATTCTATTTTTATCAATGATGTAGAAGACAACTTTAAATAGCAACCCATAAAAGTTTGCAGGTGGCAGAAAAGCAGCAGGTACAGGAGATAATAAAGAAGACAAGTCACTACTGCAGAACTATTTGGCTTGCTTGGCAACATGAGGTCATTTTAATGTAGTAAGTTGTAAAAACCTACATGTACTCTCAAAGAATGAAGGACATATTTGTGGTTAGGGGGACTGTACTGGATAAAGTAATGATGATGAGAAGGATTATTGGGGTGAAGGCAAGGTCAATGGGAGATAATCAGCTGAACAAGAGTTCCCAGTATGATGCTACACCAAGATGAACAGAAATTTGATAGCACAATGCTCTTTGATCTAGCAAACAAAACTATAATAAGATCAAATGGCTAGAAGTTAAACCTTAGTTAATTCAAGGTGAAAAAGGAAACACATTTTTAGCAGTGAAAGCGTATAGATGTCCTTTAATGTATGCGATTTTAAAATAAAAAAAATTAAATTAAATTTTAAAAAAAAGGCAAAAAAACCCAGCACCAGAAAGGGTGATTCAGACATGGCTTATGTTACACAGAAGACCATGCAAATTCATTTCACTCTGTTAGTATTATTTCTGAATTTTACATGTACTTGGCTAATGCCTTCATTCACACTTTTAGCAATGGTGAAGCCACTGTCATTCTTGTCAGGTAACTCCAATTGATGCATCTCTGAATAACCACCATGGTTCATCACAAAGGCTACATTTTCAAGTTTAGGTGGGGATTTGAAGTGCTATCAGTAGTGCTACATGTGGCATTGTTCTAGCCATTCCTTGCTGTATAAATTGAAAATAGAAAAATAATCAAGTTCATAAGAAATTATTAAGGCCTCTGTTTCTCCATTTAAAAGCTCAGCATTAAGTCTGGGGTCCTTAGTTGACTTCTTTGATCTGATTCTTGCCTTCAAGATCATCCCCAAGTGCTTGAAGAACATGTTGGTCCTGGGCACAACCCTCACAGTACACTTAGTTCTTTTAAAGAGCTTTGCTCAGCTTGCAATTCACAAACTTGTGCTATTTGCAGCAATAGACAACTCACTATCTTCCCATCCAGACAGGAAATTCTGGAAAAGGTTGACTGGGAGCAGCTTTCCCCAGAAATGGAATCTTTCCACTTTTTCCAAGAGTGACTGAGTCCCTGCTCTTCCTTAGTTTCTGAGAAATCACAGTGCCAGCCTGTGCAAAAGATAGCAGCTCAAAATCTTTTAGCAGAGTTTCATCTAAAAATTTGAACTGAGATCCAAATGACACTTTTCAAATAAGGAATAAAGTTTTAATCAGTCACAAGTATATTAAGTGTTATTAAAAATCATGACCTATTTACCTTATTTAAAACAAGAGATTGAAAGCATTTCAAAGTCATATTTAAGCCTCCTGCTGACATTGCTATTCTGAAATATGGGGACTTTATTATGCTACTTGTATGTGTGTTAAGGGACATTACTGACATTCTCCATAGTATATAAAACTGGGGAAACAGCTAAAAATGTTTTGGTTACCTCTCAGACTTACAAAGAGAAAGTATTAAAAGTTAACAATTAAATAAGTAAAGTATTTTCTTATTAGAAATAAAATTAAAGTTGTTCTTGATCTGCTATTTCAGCCTGCTATCTCAATATAGGGTGAGGGGAAATTAAATATTTTTCTGATATCTGGAATCAATTTTAATAGAAAAAGAAAGAGAATGAAAGGAAATAAACAATTCTGAAATGTCTGTTAGAAATCAGATGTGATGTAAACACTAAACAAGATTTGGGGGTCTAACCATACCAGGCCTTCCTCTGATACAAATGAAAGGTAATCCACAATTATGGGCTCTAATTGTTTAATAAAATGTTTATTTGTATTTCTAATTCTCTGAGTGAAATTCAATCTCCTGCACTCATATGAGGCCAAAGTAATTGGGGGTCTGTGCACTGGCTGTGTAAAGGGACTGGTGAGGTGAAATTCATCCTTCCCGATCGGAGGCTCATGACTACTCCGTGCCGCTCCAGTTCCCTGGCCAGCTGCTCTCGTCGGTGCCTTTGCAATGCTTGGTTGGGAATGGCAGTTGCAATCACTCCAGGTAGTTTATAAGGGTTAGAGCTGGTTTGAGTGTCCCATGAGTGCCGTTTATAATTTCTCTTGCCCTTCATTGGTGGAATATCTATCCAGAGAAAAAAGTTCTTCATAATGCACAAATGACTTCAAAAATACTCAAAAAGAGGATATTTTTCTGATTGTACCACAGGTGATGCCACTGGTGTGGTAATGGTTGAAACATCCCTGGTCTTCAGGCAACAGACATGAGGGCAGACACATTTTACATTCACTCACGATGGAAAGGAAAAGAGACATCTAAACAGAAAGCATCTGTGATATTTTAAATGGCAGTTCCTTCTCTGTATGTAGAATGAGACGAGTCTTTGGTATATGTATGTGTAAGTCAGCATTTTGCTTTTGTAAATACTTGTGAGATGGGAAAGAGAGACTAAATCTATTTGGGCCTGGGTTTAAGTGCATGTGTGTGTATTAAAATTGACAGAGTCAAGAAGAGCTGTGGAGATGAATGATGAAACTGAAAATTTCCATTCACACTCTCATGTAATAGGAGATTTGAACAGAAATCAAACTCTAATACAAGTAGAGTTTTCATCCATTTTACTGTAAAATGTGCAAGAGTTAAGGCAACATTTTGGATGCTGTGAATGTAGTGGCCTAAGACAATCATGTGCTCTCAAGCCCGCAGATTATGGGACATTCTTGTTATCTTGCACATGTGAGGCTTCCAGCCCAGATACTATTTCAGAGCATTTTCTCTTACACTTCTAAACCCCCAAACAACAGAATGTGAACAATGCTGTGGGAGTGAGCAATATCTTGTTTCAGTCCATGTGGAAGAGTCTTAAATACACACCATCAATGACTTTGCAAATCTCTGATGATGATCTATGCATTTATATTCTGCAACAAATAAAGCACTTCTATCAGCCCAACAGAAGAAAACATTCAATTAGACCATTTATTTTAAGGGAGATTTAAATGTAAAGCTTTTAATATGGACTCCCAAATCTTCAAAAACTCCTTCTCCTTTCTCTATTGGAAAGAGTGGAAGGGAAAAAAGTGACTGAGTACTTTGAATGAAGACTTTGAGCAGGCCCTTCTTAGGGAAAGTTGTTACTTACTGAAAGCCTTGGTGAGTGCCTAATTATTTCCTTTAGAGCCACTTTGAATTGAACCATAAGATTCCAATGTGTATTGAATTTAAATTCTACTTATGGGCTCTGCTTCCTTTGATTCTGCATTTCTAGCAAGGGGAGCTCCTTACACCACATTAATCATAATATATGGAAGGGCTTCTGTGTTTGCTTCTGCAGTGCACTAAGTTGTCCCTGAAGATAAAAAAAATCCCCTTGGAAGAAAAATCTCATTCTAAATGAAGATTTAAATTGAAATTATTGGAGAAGTTAAGAGGAAAAGATATGCCCAGTAAAATTAGAACAAGCATTTAAATGGAAGAGGGTATCTTTAATTATTTTCTTCCTTGGCATTGCAGAAAATCCCATGATATGATAACTAAGGATACTTTGGGGGGGTTAAGAGCCCAACAGCAGAAAAGCTAATGGGATTTTTTTTTTCAGATAGAGGTTAAAGTGATGGTGCTGTAAGTAGGCTGTCAGACTATCTCAGCTCACCATCTGCTACATATTAATTTACAATAGAGAGATAGGTGAAGTGGGTGTTACTCTTCAGGAGCTATATAAATGTGTAACTTTCTCAATTAGTATTCACTTCAAATGAAGAATAAAATCCCAGGAAAATCAGACCAGAATACACGCCAGGCAGTATTATATTTAAATGGTAATAGTGTATCTGTAATACACAGCTAGAGCTGCAGTGTATTGCCAAGAATAGAGTCCAAAAGACTAGGCTAAGCCATTTACCATTAACGTCATGAGATGTCTTTGTTTTGTGTAAGTATGCAAAATGGGATAGAATAAATGTGTGTTTCCAGAAGGCTTTTAATTTTTTTCCCCTTTTATTTTATTGTAAATAAGTGTTGCAATTTTAGTTTGGAGAAAACTGTTTTGCCTTTAAAAATATTGATTCCCAGTTGCACCAAATCAGATCAAGAAAAGTAAACAGCTGCTTAAGAAAAACAAACTCGACTTTCTCCCGTTCCTGTGTGAATCCTATACTAGTTGAAGAGAAATAGAGGAGAACTCTTAATTTTTGTAAATAGGAAGCCAGAAGCTACTTGTAAAAGTGGGAACAGATTTCCCTTTCTCACTGTAATGGCACCACAGAGCCCTCTCCCATTTCTTGGATATGTGGGACTTCCTTCAGGTTAATTCCCTCCCTCTCTGAATGAGACTGAAAATCCTTTTCTTGATCTCAAAGGAAATGGATCAAACACTGAGTGTGAAAATGTGGGCTGTGTACAGTTTATAACTCTCTTAGAGATACCCATTAAAATATAGTGAGATTCTGCTTTGGTAATTAAAATGTTTGGATGTATTGTGATATATAGAATAATGTGTTCCTTAAGATTCATAGATATTATTTTTCCTGGTCTCTTCAGCATTTACTGTAGCATGAAATATTGGTTAACAATTAGCAGTGCTTAAGTGAAAATACTGTTCAGGCTTAGGCTAATCATAGCAGACCTGGCCTTGTCTTATTTAGAAAAATCTCTTAAATCCTTATCCCGAGTTGGAAACTCTTTTGTTTTCCTCATTCACTCATTGCGCAAAGAATATGTGATTTCCCACCATGACAGCAGTTTTTTGTCCCACAGCCTGAAGTTTTCCCAGACCTCCTCCTCTTCTTCCCTCATGAAGGAAAAATACTGAATTCGGGGAAAAGGAGAGCTATGCTCTAGCTTTCACTATTCTGTATCTCCTGTGCAAAGCCAGGGTGGTGACAGTGAGTGAGCAGCAGAAGGCAGGGGACATGGCTGTGACACTGGAGCGCGGGGGTACAGGTCTCCTGCAGACCAGAGCTGTAATGGTGCAGTCCACCTTGGAGGCAAGTTTCTTTATAACACACAGCCATCTCTTGCTAAACATCCAGAGCAGAGGTGGTATGCTCAGCCATAATTTAAAGGACCATGACATGAAGAAAGGGTTATGATGTTTAAGTTATAGGCCATCCAAATGTTATAGGCCCAAGCAAGTTCCTATTAGCAATAACTCAGGTCCACTGAGGAGATTTGACATTCAAAACCGATGAGCACTAATCCCTCGAGCCTGCTCCGACCCAGCCACACTCAGGCCACTTGGTAACCTGAGTGACCCAGGAGTCAAACCATGATAACCCTCTTCAATTTAAAGAGCAGCTTCTCCCCATCTGTCTGGGTTCTGACTCTGCACAATAAATTTCCCAAAGAGCATAAAGACCCATCTAGTGTATATCAAATCAATATCATTGTGGCTTGCAGCGATATCTGAGGCTACAGTTCACAAAATAAACTAGGCCAGGGGCTGGATTTCTGCCCTTGGCAATCAATCAGACTCACTGGGTCATAGATTTTAGTGTAAATTAACACAGCAGAAACAATCACGCTCCCCAGATGATGATATAATACAGTATTTGCTTTTCTTTTTCCCCCCATTTCATTGCTCATGCTCAGCGGCTAAGCTGTACTGAACAAGAATAATAAAAAGCAATGATTAGAAAGGTGGTGGTAATCATAAAGCAGAACATTAATATTCTCCTGACAAATGTATATAAAATGCACATAAAATATATACACAATATTAAAAGGAAAAAGGAGAGGGGAAGTGGTGTTAAGTCACTGATGTTTGAAAGGTGTTATTTTTGCTTAAGAATTGTAGAAGTGATCTTGTAAATCAGTGTGAGTGGTTATCATTTTCTTTCATTACTGTATTTGAATCCAAAGATGCTAAATGCTCTGTTATTGTCAGAATATACCAGTTCCCCTACATGGTGTGGAGCATACTGACAAGTCCTTTCTCCACTTACAATTCAGGCTTTCCCCAACATTTACGTGGGCATTGCCAACACTTTTCCCCAGAGGACTTCTAATTTTTTCTCTTTAGTATGTCATTGTTGTAGGAGAAGAGGCACCTGGTTTTTCCTGACACGCATCTTTATGCACGCACCTTTATGCAAATCTCATCTTTTGAAATTTTCTTAGAATGTGCCACATATGAAAGCCCTTGCAGGATTTACTATAATCTCTAATTATTCAATTGACATAAGACAGTGTATTGTATTTTCTGTCAGAACCTGTGGAAGAAATGTCAATACTTTCAGCATTAGCAGGACAATTTTTGAATTATAAACACCTATCTTCTAATGTTATCTCATGCATCCTCACAAAATATTTTACAGAAAGAAAATGTGATACACATAAAGATGCCAGCTGGATGTTTAATTTAATGCAACAGAAAATTCTGGTAAGTAACTGTTTCATTCTTTAAGTATTCCAACCTTTACATTAGTGTTCAGATAGTGTAATTCTGGTCTGTATTTATTTGCAAAATACCTAATTAGATTATACAAACAATATATAATTTATATATAATAAAATACTAATCTGTGTACAAAAGCTACATGGTATGGATTAGAACTGTGTGAGAATAATAGCTACCACGCAGGAGTGGTTTCTGTTGAATAGTCAGAATAATAAGATCTATCAAATAACAGTTATAAGCAGGAATTCATTTCTTAGATTAAATTTATCAAGTATTTTCTGCCAGGGGCATAAAGAAACAGAAGCTTTAAAGGTAGCTCTCTTCTGAGATGATTGAAAGCAAACTGTACCTCCTTTTAGTGACAAATCTACTCTTCTGTTGTCTGACTAAAGAAAGGAGCTGGATTAAGAATGTGAGGAAGTGGGAGAATCCCTTGTGTGTGCATTAGTGTGTCCAACTCAGGAAAGCTCTTAAGTAGTGGTTACAGGGTAAAACTGAGGAAGAACTGAGGAAGAGCTGAAGAATCTGACACCCCAATGACTCAATATGTATTCCCTTTCCTGAGCAATGGGGATGTGAGCTGGGCTAGCAAAATATAGTCATTGAAGGGCTAGACAGTGTCCCTTCATGGCAATTGTGCAGGAACCCCCTTTCTCACTGTCTTAGTCCTTATCTTCCTTGGTGGGTATTTCCTGTATGGCTGAGAACTTTTCTGTGGAGAGAATAAAATTCCTGAGAAAGACTAAGTGAAATGCACAAGATTAGTGACAAATAGCTGAATAGTTTGTCTGAGGTGAAGAAATATTCTCCCCCTCAAATGAAACCTCAAAAGCAAAAAACACACAACTGACTCAATCTATAGGCTAAAGAAGTGGATTTTCTCTTTTCACAATAGTCCACCTATGAACAGCTGAGTTACAAACTCTCTCAAGTTATTATTTTAGTTTTTAAGTTTAGATTCCTCAGGAAGATTCTGGTTGTGTGCCACTAGAACAGCTGATGTATTCTGACAGCAACGAGATTACCCATTTTTCTAAAAGCTGGTGTAGGCCATGATTGCCTGGAGGTAGCAACCACCTTATGTGGTCATTCACAGTAATTCTATATTCAGCTTAAGTAGTTGAAAATAATTTCTTAATGTCCAAAATGTACCAATTAGCTCTGTATTCCATGGAGGTTACTGTTAAAATAAACTTCTGATTTTTACTTCTTACTTTTAAAAAACCAAAAAAACCAAAAACCCCACACATTTAACTCATATGAGGAAAAAATTAGCTGAAAAGGTTCATAAGGCTCCATCTCAGTAGGAAGAACACAGAAAATGCCTCAACAAATTTTATTTGATCCTTTGTGAACCTGTATTATGCTGCGGACCTTAATTATATTGTGGCAGGGTATTTTTCATGAGACTGCCTGCTTCTTTCAGAGCACAGACTGGATGCACACAGGAGCAGAATTAAGATCTCACGGGGTACCATAAATCTCACCTCATCCAACTTGCTTTTTCTGGAGTTTGCCACATAAGCATCCTTCCTCTGACCTATTTTCAAGAACTTTAAAATAATAACTTTGTTGCCTCCCTATCTTTCCCTGCATTTGTCTTCATTTAGTGATGTATGCATGAAACAGCTCTGGATCTTTGGAGTGCTGCAACGATAGTACCCCCTAAATAAGGAGCAAGTGCTATCTGTCAATATGCTGTATCTTGCAACACAGTAGGCCACGTGAGAGGTCTGCATTACATCATTCATGGACTTTCTAGGCTTGTAATGTCCTTTCAGTGAACCTGAAGTGAATGTTGAGCTTATAACGAAAACTGAAACCTGGGGAGTTACTTGTGGTTTAGGACTTTTGCACAGCTTCAATATACACATACTGGGAGTCATTGCAACAGGCCAAAGATGTGTTTCAGCCACTTGTGAGGTAGTAATGTTAATAGGTAAGAAATTTGCTTCCTAACATAAAAAAAGTTCATTTCTCCATTTTAGAGGTTTTGTGTTAGTTTTGTTTTGGTTTTTCTTAAATGAGCACAGAGCAACTGTAATATTTTTTGCAGTTCTCCAATTGTAGGAAAAAAGTATATGTTGTGAACAGTATACTTATGGATACTATTCTGTAGATGTGAGTGTATGATTCTCTGTGTTTGTCTGTATGCCTGTGTATAAAAGTAATTAAATATTCACTGGGCTAGAAGAAAGAGGGAAATTACAAATAAATCCTACAGTCCAATGGTCAGGGTACTCCCCTGGGATGTGGGAGAATCCAGTCACAGTCCCTGAAGAGATGAATGTTAATTATGTACTGGAAGTAGAGCACTTCCAGAGGGAGAGATTAAGACGTACCTATTCACTACCCCATGGATTAAGTTACCTTTGTGGGAGATTTGTGTTCAGTGCCAATTGGGATTCACTCTAAAGGTAAGCATTTCTGGGCAGTAAAAAGCTCTTCCCCATGGTGTGAGACAGAAGCTCTCCTCCTGACCACCAAGGGTTCACCTTGTAAGTGAGATGAGCACACCTTGCTTTTTAAACCCCTGATGTCTTAAGACAAGCATTACAGCTCAGGTCTAGCTAGGACTGTGACAGCCCTTTCTATGCAATTCTGGGGTCTGGGGCATTTCTCTGGTAGAAGCAAACATATAAGAAATGCATATACCTACAACATAAAGGAAGGTGGTGGTGAGATAGCATAGAAGGAGGAGAATGGGAATCTGAATCTTGTATTTGAGTCTCCTAAAAAATAGATGTTTTTTCTGTATTCACCCAAGGGAACATAGTGTTATTTTTTTCCCTTTCATTTCCAGTGTACACTTCTGGCCCTGTCTTCGCCTCTATTTTTCTTGCCACAATTATTTCATGCCAGACCTTGGAAGATAATTACTTTAAGGACCATTTTTGTGGAGCTCCCTTTGTGATGATGCTGCCTTGAAAGTCATCTTGGTATAAGGCTATTCTTAGGTTTCAGTAGGCCTAAGAGCCTTTGCCTTTGCTTGCTCCAGGAAAGTCAAATGCCCTTCATGAGGGATCCCAAAATCATGAGCCAAATGACAAGTTGGGAGAGAGGGTGCACCAGAAAACAATTATTCTTTCTCCCACCTTTAGCTGCCATGTGTCAGGGTCCTTTTGTTTCAGACTCAAGTCTGAAAACTTTCTCTTCAAAACAGTTACTGTGTTTTGTGCTTCATGAGCAATTTTTGAGATCTCTCTCCAAGCCATTCCTACTTGACTTCCAAACACAGCTATAGAGAAACTATATTTACATCTAAAGACACACCTTGATAAATATGTAAAAAGTGCAATCTTAAAAAAAAAAAGATAATTAATCTTTTGTCTTAGGTTTGGCATGCAAAGGAAAACTTTATAAATCCAGATTGTAGAGCTGAACAGGAAACACAGTGGAAGTCCTCGTATTTCTACCAAACTACCCAGGTATCTTTCCTGTTTGGATTTATTTTTAAATTCACTTAAGTGTTTAAAATATTTAATTGATTAATGGAAAACAGTTTATCCAAATTATATTTTTTGTTTCCTTTTAATCAGGAAAAGTACTTCTTAAATTACAAAAGAAAACAGTTGCCAGACTGTATAAAGGCAGGTTGATCTTTAAATCTTGAGAGAAAACCTGGGGCTCTCAGCTTTTAATCCTATTTTCAAAAATTTAGTTATATTCAGATAACTTGGATAATACTTAGGAAGAAAAATAAGTGCTATGTTTCTTACAAGACCCAAACTTCCAATAAATCATTTGGGACTGAGGTAGTGAAAGCAAGGCCAAACTGAGTTAATTTGGAGATTGGCCCCCATAGCTAATTTGACAAATGGCACTGAAATTTAACTGGGTTTTTTTTCTATGCATGCCATTTTTTGTTTGGTGGCTGTAAGGGTTATTAGCATGACTTGTTTCCTTCATGTTACCGCTTTTCATAAAGTTAACTAGAAGAAATGGTGCCAAGAAAGAAAAAAAAATACTCAATTGGTTCATGGTTTAAAGTAATAAAATGATACAGTATTAAAATGGCAACAATCCTGCCCTTACAAAATTAAGTGGTACAAAACCAGAGTTGGTTACAAACTGTATGCAAAATATAAAGCAATAAAGAGAAATGAATATTTGCCCATTGTTTTACTGAATGTCATAAACAATGCCAACTAAAATTCTGGGAAGTAATGCTATGCTTGTTTTTCTAAGTAACACTAAGAAGCTGCTTAACTTAAATGGTATACCATGGGAAAATAATTTCTAATTATTTTAAGTAATATTTAGATCAATTCATAATAATCTTATTATCTTTCATGTTTATGTCAGTATTAGATTACTTTCATGTTTGTTTAAGCTCTTTTGCTTTTTAGAATGTTGGTTTCAAAGGCAAATTGAGCATAGTTAAAATAATCAATGTCCTTTGTGGTTTCAGCATATGCATAGACCAACAACAGTTGAAAGGAATCTAGTGCTTTCTTATACAAACTATTAAGCTTTTACTGAAGAAAAACAGAATTATCCAGCTAATTATATCATTCATTATTGCTACCTGCATATAGTCAGTAACTTACAGTCTATTAAAGAAAGCTATGGTGAAAGAGATATGCTGTGAGAAAGAATAGCAGCTGGGCAGCCTCAATCCCTGTACAGCATTGCTCAAAAAATGGTCTTTGTTGGCTCATATGAATGATTGGGAGTAAAAAACAGTGTGGTGCTGAAATTACTGGATTTCACCTGGAAAACTCTGCATTCACTTTTTTGCTCTGCCACAAACTTTCTGTATGACCTTCAACTGATTATTTCACTGTCTCTGAGCTTTGGTGTGGAGCTAAAAGGAGCCAAGGCACTTCCTTTCTCCTTTTTCTACAGCTGGACTGTAAGAAACCTGTGGTGGGGGTTATACCTGTTCTTTGTGATGTGCTGGTGTAGTCCATAGCCTGGTAGGGCACCTGTCTTGGCTGCAGCCACTCTCCCAGGTTGTACAGTGAGTAATGACACTAATCCAACAGGCCGTCTGTACATGAAAGCACTCATTAGCTTCACTAAGATTTCCACTGGAGCCATAATTGCAGCGGTGAAGTGCTGACAATTTCTCAGCATGGGTCACCTTCTGAAATATTTAATGGGAGTGAAAAATACCTGAACTAATTGCTAATGTCTTATTCTTCATTGTTTTTTCTTCGCTTCATCCTCCTGTGCTTTGTGCCTTACTGTCATGAAAGGAAAATTAACATTTTGCAAGGACTCTGGGGGCTCCATTGCAACAGAAGAAGCAATAGGTGGAAAGGGTTGGCAACACTCAACAGGGTGCTCTCTGCTCCTACTCTCCTCCCGAGAGAGGTGCCCGGGGTGTGCTGTTGTTCCTGCTGGTTTATGCATCTAGGATTTTTACTGACAGAAGAGACCGAAACATGGAAGGAGAGGGATTGAATTCATGTACAAGGCACAGCTGAGCTTTACCTAGATCCAGAAATACAAAAACACAATACTGGGACTAGTCTAATTTTTTTTAAAGGTCAGCCTACAGATTTTTGCTGCTTCTCCATCTCAAATGTGAGCAATGTATGTCCATTACAAGATACCAAACTGTCATAACACCAAATCTCTGTGCACAGAGAGCATGCCTGAGATAGCACACTGATAAAAATATATTAACTGATCCTGCTCAATTTTGAGATTATTTTGTTGGTTTTCTTTTGCAGTAAGAAGACACTTCAAATTGCTCTTTTCAAAATGATAGTAGAATGTTTTTCTTTTCTTAGAAGCTATCTTTTTAAGCATCCTTAACACTTCAGCTGTCATTGTATAAATCACTCAGAAAATATTTCTACTCTGATGAAAGCATAGAACCTGCTTTGCAAGACCCACAAGTTGGACTTGCTAAAAAGTAGCGTTTCTCTTCTTAATACTGGAATGTGACATACTATTGGTATGTGGCAAATTTTACTGGCTCTGTTCAGTGGCAATACCATTGTAGCATTGTGTTAGCAGACTAACACATTTTTATTTTGGCAAGTTCTTCTTTTGCAGTTTTAAGTTCCAGGCAGTAGCTCAGACTTCCAGACTATTTGATAGCTGGAAATAAATGTGAGGAGAATATTCACCTCAAGGATTTCAGTATGTTTCAAAGAAGATAACTTTTGGGTTTGTATCCCATCTGCATCTTTTTGATAAGCCCTGCTGTAAACTGATTTGTGGAGTTCAGTATTTCCAGACATACACTATATATGGGCAGGTACTGATGCTGAATTATTTAACAAATATTTGCTGCTTTCTGTTTCTGATTCTTTTCTGTTCATCTAATTCTCTATTAGCCAGTGACACTTCCTTACACTATGTAAGAATGGTACATCTTCCACTTTCCTTTTAGAAAGGGTGTTCATGTGTGTAAAAAAACTACTCTGTAACTGTACCTATCATTAGCCAAAATGTCCGGGTCTGCATCAAAATCCCTCCTTCAATATTCACATGTATTCATATGTAAGGTTTCAGGTCACACCACTGAAAAGAAAGAGGGAGGTTCCTAATGTGCAGGAGATTCCCTCTTCTTTTGAGAAGGGCTCTGCAGAAAAGTACAGATAGTAGATTATGAGTATTCCTGTTGAATTCTACATGGATTTATTTATCACAAAGCTGGAATTAAGTGAAGGGTTGATACAGTGTTGATCTGTAATTAATGAAACCCAAAGGAAACCATGATGACCTAAGCATATATCAAAACACATGAAAACTTGAAACACTTAGCAGAAATAAACTGCATGTAGGAGTCAACAACTACACTTAACTATGAAACTGCATCTGGAAAATCATAAAGGAGAGATTTTTGGAAATTGTAATTTCATCATTTTCTCAGTAATGGATTGTAGGAAAGTTATAAATACCATGAACTACTCATACAAGATATGAGGTGTGACAGAGGTGAAAAAAGTAAATGAAACAGCCTGAAGAGTATATTTTTCAATAACCAGTCAGGCTAGAAACAGCTGGTTATTAATACAGAAGTCAAAATGAGTAAGTAAAAACTTTTTATCATAAAATATTTGTAATATGCCAACATAGCAATCTGAAAATCAGAACATACTGATTACTTTGTAATATCCAGCATGCAATTTGAACTTATTTAGGAAAAAAAATGCAATCATACTTAACTCGATATAGGTGTTCTAAGGAAAAAACCTAGAGGGGAAAATTTATACATACAGGAATCAAAAAGGGAAACTATATTTATCCTGATAAAAAAATACTATATAACTACAGACTTAGTAGCCAAAAAGCAATTGTGAATCAGGAAACAAAGAAAATAAATATTCTGTGAACTGGTTATTCTATATGATAAAAAGAGGTGTAAAAGAGGTGAAATTTTACCACTGACAAAATACAACAGTACATTTGATTGAATGAGCTTCAGTGGGACCAAGACACGTCCCAAGGAGCACCAACCAGCAATGAGATTCCTTAAGGAAAATTGTCTGTAGAAGAGCAAAACTTTCAGGTCATGCCAGTTCTAATGATTTTGTTGCAAATATAGAAGTATTTATTGTCCCTTTCAAAGTTTACGTTCCTCGAGTCAGACTTTTTCCTGAGACCCTCATCCAACGATAAAAAAAAAAAAACAAGCTGAAAAAAAGGCAAAAAAAAAAAAAGATTTACATGTTGAATTTTTTTTTTACTTCAGTCTCATGAATTCTGATTTTCATTTGGCAATGAGGGAAGAATAAGCATTCAATAAAAGGTTCTTTGAAAAAACAGAAGACTAAAAGTCTCATAAATGATTGGCATGTAATTTAATAATTGGCCTAATTCTGGACAAGACTAGCTAAATATGATATAATAAAGAAATAAGGGAACACTTGCTTTCTTTGAAACACAAATTTTAAGTAAGTGCAAGGAAATAATTTATTACTTTTATAATAAACTTTTGGGATTGACTTTTGCAGTATATTTGATCCTGAATAAATATACTTAGATGTATAATTATGCATACAATTATAAACAGTCATAAAATCATAATTTTATAAAGAATACTTTCTGGTATTGCATTAACTAAGGTAAAACTAGTAGTGCTAGTCATACTTATACTTCAAAAATAAAATATCCCATTAGCCTCAGAAAGAGTAAGCTATTCTGTTGTGATAGAATTTGATAACTATAGGTATTTTTTTATGCATTAAATGCTGAGCGCTTATCCCAGTTAACTTCAGTTGCTGAATTGTGTTATTCCTGTCTTCCATCAGTTGTTAAGGCAAAAAAAACACATTAGCAAACTTTCAGATCATAGCATGCGTTAACTTGCACTGTGAAGGTGGTTATTCCTCTCCGCTGCTGTAGGTCTGGGTTGCCAGCTTAGAAAGCTTGACTAGAGGACCTCTTGATGTCTCTTCTAATCTAACTTGACCTATGAATCATTCCATGTTCTTTAGTCACCTCAAATAAGAACCCGAAGGCTTTCTCCATATTAATAGTTTAGTTCAGCTCCTGATACTCATCTCTCAGAGTTCTCCCCATTCCTGTGCTTTAGTTCACATTGGGACAGGCAAACTGGATGATACAAAGCTCTTAAGATGCACCCCTGGGAGTGCACTTGTACAGGATTACAGTTGCAGCAGAGCATTTGGTCCACTGTACCACACCAGACCTAGTCCTAATTAAAACACCCTGGAAATACAAACAATGGCAATGTTGGTCCTCAGCACCAACGACTGTGCTCTGCATATCCCCTGCTATTGCCCTGCTACTTGTTAATGTGGAGACAGACAGGGCTGGCAGTAATGAACCCAAGCCTCCAGGCTGTATGCAATGCATCCACAAAATGCAGACCAAATATTGTTATTACCTGAAAGAAGATTCACTTCACTAGCAATTCAGAAGTTCCAGTCTGTTTGTCCACAAAACAAAAAGCACCAAAATAACCATCATTTAACAGACTTCATATGGGACCAAAGAAATAATTTGGAAAAATTTTGCTACAGAGTTGTGCAGTTTTCGAAAGATTAATTTTCCTTTTTTATATCTTTTTCTTGGAAATGTTACACAGACTCTGTGCAACTATATAAATACTATAAGTATCAAGTATAAATTTACTTAATCTTTTAAAACAGACATTATTTATGCAGAGCATAGCCACAATCATTATGAAAAAATCAAATATTGACAGCATTTGAAATAAAAATGCTTCATATTACCAGCAAGACTAATTGCTGTTTCTGATGAATCTCCTATTTTTAAAATGGCCTAATCTACAGAAATAGATTACTAGAAATCATGCATAGTGCTAGTAAACATTTGAGATTGCAGGCATTCAAGCCTCATCTGAAAAAGTCCATTCTTAGTGCTGCTTTTCAAAAAGAAGCAGCAGTGCTGAACATCTTACTATTTCACCTCTAAAGTTACTGGACTGTGTCACAGTAAGAGCAATCAATATTGGTTAATAGGCCAGATCTGTGTTATTAGTATCCTTTACAACCTTGACATACTTCATTTTATGTACAGATTGCCTATGAAAACTTGGGCTTATATCTTGTCTAGACAATGCCTTACATGGCCATTCAAATTAATAATGTGCCAAAATTATCCTATGCTTAATGCAGCTGTGCTCTGTATTGACTCTGAAAATTAAATTTACTGCATGGTGTCTATTGACAGCTGGGTCTCAAGCATATTTAATGGATTTGAAAGGAGTTTGGGCTATGGCTTATGCCTCCAAGCAAAATGTTAATAGCTAATAATTTTCATTAAAAGTGAGAGCATTTATCTATAAACGTTGCATTTCTCAGTATATGAAGTCAGCATAAAAACAAGTTTAAGATCACCTTTCAGTTCACTCAAAGCACCCAGAAGGAATCAAGAGAAAATAAAAATAACCTGTTTGCTGTCTTTAAATGCAATTCGTTGGCTTATTAACAATGTATTTGCAAATATGTGTTAAGGGAATCTTATTCTAGTTGAGAGAAATAGCTTTAGTTCCAAGAAGGCAGAGACAATACCTCAAGTTGCATCTAAACATAATGAAAAACCTCATACATAATATATTTATTGACAGCCCTGGAAATTGAACTTCTTTATTTATTGACAGCCTACACACAGCATAGGCAGCGCAAGTTTCTCTCACTGCTAAGCAAACACACTTTTTACCTGGACAGAAGAAACTACTTTTCTGAAGGAAATAGAATTTATTCACCATATCTAGTTTTTCCTTGGACTCTCTATGAAATGTCAGAAAGGGTTGTAAGCCAGTTTCAATTCTGCTGGTCACTTTTCTGCTCTAGAATGTGTTCACAAGAGAAACAGAAACACATTTTTGGCACTACTAATATAAGATTGACTTCTGCCACTAAATCTACAGTTAAGCCATTACACATCTAATTAGGCAAATAACCCACCAACTTCCTGTTTATAATTAAGATCAAAATTGGTTTTTTGTTTCTAGTAAACAGTAGGTAAGCAGGTAAAATTGGCAGTTTTTACATAAGAATTTCTTCCCATAGGTCCTTTGTAGTGTTACAATGCAAATGGGAGTATTTGAGATAAAGACTGCTTCCTGGCCTCCAGTCAGGATAGACTTCCATAATGTCGGGATGAAGGACTGCAGTACATTTTTGCACAAGACTGTTTGCTAAACTTAGCAAACAGGCAGCTTAGGAGAGACTGCACTGGGCTTTAGCAGAAATCAAGGCTGGCCTAAAGTCCAGACAAAAGTGCCACATGCTACAGCAGGCATTGTGAAGTCCATTAGCAGATACTGTGCCTTACATGTAGCAAAACTGTTTCTATTTAGGATGTCCCAAAATGTGTTTGTGTAGTACAAAACACTGAAAAACAGTTTTATTTGTTTGGTTTTGGGTTGGTTTTTTTTTGTTTGTTTGTTTGTTTGTTTGTTTGTTTTGGGTTTTTTTTTAAATTGGTTTTCTCTCTTTCCCTACAGGCTTTTAACACATTCAATATAAAAGGCTGTGGTAAGATTAAGTGGAAAGAAGAAAGCATACATATTCTGGATGTAATATCTATACAGATATTTAATAGAGACACGTCAGAAATACACACACACATGAACATACATACATGTATTTATATGTATACATATGTAGAGATACATATGCATATAAACTTACAGACCAATCCATAATCCAGAGAAATATAATGGAAAATGCATTAGAAAACAGAAATCAAACATGACACCTGGCTCAGCTTCCTAGGAACTGTCAGAACAAACACAGTCACTGATACGCATTGCAGGCAGAATGATTGAAAAACAAAACAGAAGCAAACAAAAAAACCCAAACCAAAAGAAAAAATAGTAGTAGTTTGATGCGGAAGAATGTTAAAAAGATTAATGAAAGTTTAGAGTATATTATAAATAAAGATTAAGGATGGGCAGTGACATACAGGCCAACACATCACTGAGTTGCAATTAAAAAAAAAGCAAGAAAGCATGATATTACCAGCTGGCACATCCTCCATGGAAGGGAAATCTTGTATGATATTCCATGGTCTCAGAAGAGACATATGATGTGAAGCAAGTGTACAAAGGCCTCACACAAAACCTTAATTTAATTATTTTCTTCTTTAGATTGGTTCACCTTTGAGTTCAAGAATTGTAGGGATCAATGATATCTTTAGTTAAAAATAGCTTTTTGAAGACAAATTTCAAGATTCTTCCTCTTAGACTTCCCACTCAATTCAGTCCCAATGAGAAAGAAATTTTGCCTCCTTAAAGAAGGATATTATTTTGTACACAGTGATTCTTTTATATACCCCAAGATCTGAGAGATCTGATTGAATTTAAGAGCTTTTTAATCCAGAATCTCATGACTGAAGCCCCATTTCCTGATGAAAAAGCTGGCTACAATTGTCTTTCTTTCTACAGCTTTTTTTCTGCAAGGAACTGCGACAATAATGTGCCTCACTCTCTCAACAGTGCTTGGATTTGTCTTTTATCCTCTCTGAGTTGTTTTGATTGCTGACAGTCCTGCTATGCATTTTGCCTTTCCAACAATCTGCACAGACCCCAGCTTCATGCAGAAGTCCGAAGGGCACAATTCCCCACCTCTTTTGTACTGAGCAGCATTATTTGTAACCTGAAATGTATGGCTTTTTCTCACATGAAACAAACCAAGAAACTATTAATGTCCGTCTTATTGGAAAAGGAGAAACTTTTAACTCATGAAGACAGAAGTGAATTGCTTTCAAAACTCCAACTAAAACACTGGCTGGACAATCTATTTTCATGCTGATAAAATGCTGATATTGCTGAGGACGTTTCTTGATGCCAAAAGTTTCTCCTCCTGTAACTCTAGGCAAACAAAAGAACAAAGATTGTTTCAGAAATGCTGTCAGAACTGTCCAAATTGTTCAGTTACAGTTTTTCGTTCTTCAGATAAAACCCAGGAAACTCAGCTAGTCCTCCTTAACACAAAAGAAAGTCACTATTTTTTCCCTTGTTATGCACTTACCTTTAGAAATGGATCAAACTTTTCAAAATTGTCGCCTTTAAATTTTTCCTGGTGCTGATGATGGATGAAGTGCATCATATAAAAGTGAAAACATGTGCCAAAAGAGTACTTTAATAGCAGATTCCTCCCCCTCACACACACAAAAAAATAATCAGCAGGTGTTTTCCTCCTTTCTTTTCTTGTTCCTTTCCTTCTTTCTTCTTTCATTTCTTTTGATGGGAAAAAAACTCCCAAAAAACCCCACCCTTTACTCCTTTGGGGCTTACCTTGTGAGGGATTGGTAAAGCAGGACTAGACTCTATAGATTTCACACATTTTAAATTACAGGATTTGGGAGTCGTATTTTTGGCTCATGGAAGTAAGCCTGGTTCCTAGATTTTACACAATAGCCGTAGTGTGACACTCTGTGACTTGAATTTTCCATGACACATATACTTTTAAAGTAGAGACAACTAAGACATTCTTTTTATGCTATTTCGCTCTTCCATAGATACAGAAAACAATAGCTACAAACTTTTAATTAATTTCTATAATACAAATCCTGATAACATCCACTCATGGGCCATTTTTAATTTTGAAATAAAAGAAACTAAATAAAATAATTTCCTAATAGCTATAATAAACTCCTGCTAGAATACATAATCTAATTAACTACTAACATCACTGAAAATTTTGCTAATTGTTAGCAGGTTTTTCTTTCCGATATGAACCAGTCACTAACCTATGAAAAATAGTAAATATATAAATCATATCTATATTTTGCCTGGCACAAATTTCAATAATTTGGGGAGGATGGATGATGCTGTATGAAGCAGCACTTCTGAAAAACAGTGACTAGGATATGTGCTGGTAGCTTGGATTTTCTAATGAAGTGTGCTTTTATATCCCTTTAAATCCTCCTAAAAATTAAGTATATTGTTCATAATTTTACCTGCATTACTTTCAATCTCCAGATGGATTTTATTTGCATAAGAGTTCCCAGGAGAGCTTTGCTATAAAGAAGCCTTGCTGAACACATTACACAGCTAATCATTTTTTTTAAACAGACATTTGTAAATAAAATAAAATATCTGTCCAATATGTCGTATGTGAAAGGTTAGCCACTGTGCACAACAGCAAAATAATTTAGTTTTAAATAAGTTACTTTGGCTTAATTAATTATGAGGTGAACTGAGCCTCAATTCCTAACATAGTTAAGAAAGAATACTCCTGCCAAAAAGCAGATTGTAAAAAAATATGAGGCTGAAAAACACTTTCCCTTCACTAACTAGTGTAAGCCTGAAGTTTCTGCAAGCTGGAGAAGCTCTTAGAGTCAACTCTCAAGGCTGCTTCGTATCACTACATGACAGGAAAATGGCTATAAAAACTACAGAATTGACAATTACGTGATTCATTTGACCTTTTGAAGTGGTTCCCCATCAGGAAGGGGTGTCTACAAAGGTAGTAAGGTGACAAAATCAACAGGATTTAATCTCTAACAACTGGTAAGCATCTAGAGAGAAGTTCAACAACACATTTGAGATTACCTGCAGTGGCCCGCACAAGTATGAGATTTAAACCCTAAAGTTTAAATTGATACATATAGGAACAAAAGATTTGACAAAAAACCCCATGAGGTATCTCTCTTGATTATTTTCCACCCTGTAACTTTCTCTAGGAATCACTATCGTGGCTGCCATTTGGAGCTACAGTCACGTCCTGTAAGCAGTTTCACATGAGACTGTTGATACCTCCAGGGACTTCCAGTAAATCCTATAAACTCTTCGGAGAGGCAGAATTACTCATGTGCATAATTATCTAAGGGACAGATAATTATCTATTACTAGTTTCCTTTAAAGCATTAATTTATAATAGTAACAGTGTATCCCTTTTAGTGGAATATTATTGCAATTGGCCTAATATGTGGTTTTTATCTTTTATCTGCTGAGGCCTGGGGGATGGAGGGAGGGAGGAAGGAAAGGGCAGAAAAACAGTAAACCGGTGACTGCTCTTATCTTTGACATGCTGTGAATAGACAGGATATTAGACTAATACCCACAAAATCACAGATAAATTATTATCTTGTCTTGATTACTACTGCCCTTTAACAGGCTTCTCTTTTTAGCCATAGACATTAGTTCTAATTTATTTGACACAGATTTTAAGGCCTTCTGCCAAGACGAGAGGAAAAGCTTCATGAAAATGTTCTTAGCATAAATTTGGGACATCGCTTGTAAAATTAGTTGATAAAAAGAAAGAAAAAGTCTTTCTACTGAAACCCGAGGATCTCCCACCTTAAAGCAGTTCTGGTTTATATATTTTACCATGTATTTATAATAAAGACTTAACTCACCTTTGATGTGAACTTCCTAGCAAAAGCTGAGGCTTAGAGACTGTCTATATTATAAGCACTTAATCATAAAGTACAGGAGAGCACACTGCATACCTTCATGTGATTTATTTCTGTACAGAATAACCTTTAGGAACAAGAAGCCTTTCATTTTTTCTCTTGTGTTTCTGTGCTAATTAATTTTCAAGAAAAGTCAACACTTTATTTCAGCTGCCAGGGAAATTATTTGCCTTGCCATAGGAAAAATGTATCATTGTATTATGGTACTCACTTGCTATTGGCGATGTTCCTAACAGCCTGGAATATCTGTGAATAATGTTAGTGTTACTTTGTTATGTGTATTTTAGAAAGCATTTTTAAAATATTTTTGGATCCATTTCTGCTGAGTGATATGTGCTATTCTTTCATGGTTGCACAGGTTCAACTTAGAAGCAGCTAATTTGGCTTGAGTTTTGTTTGCTTGGTTTTACCATTTTGATACTACTGATGTTGAGTATGTAAAAAGCAAACGCATTTAAATGTATATTTTTATTACCATGGGTCAGTGGGTTAGGAGGAAATTGTGCGCTCTGGATTTTCCAGTCCATCAGTGGATTTGCAGTTACAAAAGTCATTGTTTTCTTCTTCATTTTGGCTGGTTTCCATTTTATGTCATTCCTAAACATCTTTGTGTGTAAGGAAGCTATTGTTCAGTAACAGGAAGCCACATTTTCCCTCCTGCCATAGCTTGTTTGGGCCCTGGTACTTGCAGTCTTCCTCATGTTCATGAAATTTCCTCTTACAGTTATGGAATAAATTGTTTTGGGTGAGACCCCTGCAACTCTTCTGCCCCAAACAGGGCTATGTTCAAGATTAGATCATGTCGGTCAGGGGCTTGTCCAGACAAATTTAACACCTGACGACTCCTAGTTTTAGAAAAACAAAAGTGGGACTTCTTCCCAAGACACAGCTTTAGGATACATAGTGTCTACTTCAAGACAACTCGTTCATTACTCTATGACTTCTGCATACCTATGGTTCTGAATAGGACAAAGTCAATATCAACAACCACTTTAATTAATATTTTCTGAATATTTCACAAGTACTTGAAAGTAAAGGTCTAGAAGGAAAAGAATAAACATTGTTAGTTGGCTAAGAACTTTTGAGTAGACTACTTTTTTAGGCATTCATTCAGAAGAAGCACTCATGAATACTCTCATCACAGCAGTCTTTTCTCCAGAACTAATAAAATATATTTCTACTCTAGCATTAATTCTGAAAAGACTCCAATGTCTGATTAAATTCAGGAATTCAGACTAGTTCCAATGAAATTATCCACCTAATAAAAATCCCTATGAAATTAAATCAACAAAATAGTTTTGAAACCCTCAAAAATAATTTCTACTTTTATTCAGGGAGCAATGATCTGATTGAAAAGCAATGGAAAACTAGATATATTAATTCTTGGTTCTACATTTTCTTTACATATATACCATGGCATTTTCATCAGGCTTCTGATACAAAGACCAAATTTGTATATCCATAAAGCTGGTGAATTGAAATTTCCAGCCATCTAATTGGAAGCTATCTGTGCATAAGGAGTAAAATTAACGGAAGGGTTATTTAAAAAAATCTGTTTAAGGTTTAGCTCAAGTGTGTATGAGTAAGAAAGGCAATTTGCTACAGCTGCTAACAATAACATATTAACATTGAGACATGTCACAGTTAATGACTGGAGTTTTCAAAGACAATTGTTTAACAACTTTGTGCAATAGGAAGCAAGACAGTTTGGAATAATATTATTTATTTGGATTAAATACTACATAAGAGAAATTTGCCTGAAGTAAAATTACACTAAATAGAAAATAGAAGCTGAACTGTTTGACTTCAATTAATCTAAAGGTTGAACAGTCAAACCCTAACTGAAAAACACAGAGGAAACCTTCATCCGGTTCTTTGTTAGATTCCTTTTAGAAATTTGCCAGAATAGTCATAATAAGAGGTGTAATTAAGCAATCAGCCTTTTCAGAGATACATCTGTAATTGCAAACAATGAAGTGTCTTATTGTGGATTATACTTCATGCAATTTAAGAAAAACAACTGTAATTGTAACTAAAGCTTACAGCATCATACCTCATGTTTGCACAGGTGTGATGTTTTATCAGACTGAAAGTTTTCTTTAACACGGGAACAGTATAAAAATACCTTATGGCATTGCCAGAAGTAATTGAATGATTAACAAACAAGCGTATTCACCTGTTTAGAAACAGCTCTCCATTCTTTATTTGCAGTGTCTGCACTCCATCTCTAAAATCAAAGTGCTTTGAGTATGGAGGTTATTTTAAGCCTTTTTGTACTCATCTGGCTGTTCCAGGTTTTTTTTGTATTATGGACAAATGTACTGCCACCAAGTCCCAAATATGTGCGTGGACTATGAAGACTATGGTGGGAGTAGACAGCTCACATTGTCTCCTTATGTTTCTGGGTTGCTGTTGAAGGAACTGATGCTGATCCCACTGAGGGATCCAGGCAGAAGAAGGGAGCAGCAGCTCAGGAGAGATCCCCAAACAGTTCTCCTCTGTGCTTGTTGGTGTGGGTCGAAACTAGTAAGGAGCTGTTTTAGGAGGAAGAGTGCTTGGCCATCATGCAAACACTCAGTCACATTCCGTTAGAACACAGCACCCACTTAATCCATAATAGTCCCTGCTTCCACACTCAGCTTCCTGCTTCATGGCACACCTGGTAGAAGGAATACCTGACTGACGTCCTTACATCTTGCCTGTAATTGTGTATACCACCTCCTCTCCATTTGTCACCACAGAAATTCCCTGGACAGTAACAACTTTGGTGGGAAAGCAATAGTTTATTTTTTGCTGCCTCTGGCTCATGCTATAGAGCAGTTTTGAGTTTCTTTTCTCATCTGTAATGGAAGAACCTGGAGACATAAAAGGGCATCTAGAAATATGATCTTTAGCTATCCATAACAGCAGCAAGGGAGCAGAGGACTATACTTCTGGAATCAATATTTAAGGGAATCTCATTCAGTAGCCAGTGATGAAGCAACATGGCTTGTTGTTTCAGTCTATGGTCACCATGCTTTTTTATAGTAATAGTGGCAATTACTGTAAATGTTCTTACATTGGGAAATTTTAATTTTTGCAGGACCCTGGCCTTGAGTTTTTTGGCAGTAAGTCAACTGTTCCACAAAGGTAAAATAAGATATCCTGAAACAATAGATGCAATATTTCCAGAAAAATAATATGGACCTCAATAGTTACAGTATTTACAAAACCAAAATGTTATAAAATACTAAATAAGCACAACAGTATTATATGTTCTTCATTTCCAGTGATTAAAAGTTGACTGTATCTGACCTATGGCAATAAATTGAAATGTGTAACTCTCTGAAGTAAACAGTGGCATTTTTCTATTATCTTTATTTTATGTGCAAACTTTAGGCCAGATTCTCAGCTACTGTACTGTAGCTCCTTTTCCCTCAATATAGATTTACTGTTGACAGCATTTTATGACTGTGTTTTCAGGGGTTTTTTTGGTTTATATTTTTTTTACTTAGGGGGAGAAATAATTGAAGATCATTCTGATATTTTGTTGCTTGTTTCTGATGGTCTTTTCTTCCGTCTTTAAAATATATTGTTTTAAATTTTTGTGAATTTCATGCCTTAAATATGATGTTGTCATTAGACAAAGACTCAGCAAGGTAAATAACTCTCATGTACTAATACACACACACACATACACACACAGAGAGATGTAAGAAGTTGCAGCCTTCCACTATAGTACTGCTTTACTCTGCGACTACTACTGCGCCAAGCTTTGATTAATTCCAAGAAGAGGTGCAAGTATAATGGGAAAAAATTATAAACCTGGTGGGGTTATGCATTTAAGGGACTACTTTTATTGGTAATACTGCAGAGCTGGAATTATCAGGGAAAATTTTGAAGGTTTGGCTAAATTATTTAGTACTTTTCATTTTATATTACTTTTCTACTGATATGTTGTCTGAGAATCCATCTCACAGATTAAGAACTAAACAAGCTACAAACAAAAAACAAAACTGCTGTTTTTACCAAAAATGGTTTACAAGAAAAATATAGGATATTCTCCTTGCCAATGCTGAGCTGCCAGCTAAAATTTCAGTGTTAAGGACCAACTCTATGTTGATCTTTTCAGAATCATTTCTTTGAACAACCTGTGGTACATGGTTAAAGCTGACAAAAAAAAAGAAAATTAAATACATGACAATTCTTTCCCTATAACGTGTTGATTGCTAACTTTCACCTTGTTGGGCAATTAAATCTGATAGTAATCTTTCACCCAGGAGCACCAGCCTGTTGACATGGATGATCTGAATCTATCAAGTTCTAAGTGTGGCATCAACTCATAATGTTAGAGTGAAACAAGAAAAGGATCTCAAAGATTTCATTAGTGCAGCCCTTTTTTCCATGATCTCAATGTAGCTTTAAGGAATGTAAGGAAACTTAGTGGAGCCCTGAATCTAACATGTACTCTGTTTTCCTAAATTTGGAGAGTCTCTCTTGGTGGGAAAAGGAGGTGAGAAACTGGAAACTACCTACAAAAATGTTAATAAAATTGTGGAAAGAAATAATTTGTTGTGCATATGTTGTTGTATGTTCTTTTAAAATATTTTAATAACAACTAATTGGCCAGTTAAATTAATATGGGTATACTGAGCCAAAAAATTTCAGGCATGTGAAAATAAGCAGTTTAACTACATCATGCTGCAATGAAGAAAGAGTTACTTGCTGCACACCACAAACTGTGAAAATGCCAACAGTAACAGAGAATGTGCTTAAAAGGAACATGTATAAAGGATCATAAACAGTAATTTAAAAAATTTTTAGTCTACACTGTTCTATTTCAAGATTAGGTTAATTGAACGTGAAATGTTAGTTTAAGGGGAAGAAAAAGTGATAGACTAAGATTCACAAATCCTGGAGATAAGTGAGTTAAGGAATATTGGTATAACTGTAAAATAAATTTGACCTGAGAGCATGCAGATAATCATAAGCTCCTTTATCTTCTGGACCTTTGGGTTTAGTGCTTTATTTTTTATTTTACTCTCTGAAAAATAGATTTTAAAGATTTACATACTTGCCACAGAACAATATCTTAAAAATGTCTGGATAAAATTATGGCTTAGAGGAATTCAGTCATGATAGACCTTGTATTGAAAAATATGCCATAACAAATTTTAATTCATAATTGTTATTGAATAGCAAAGACAGATTTAATTATCTCCATTATTGACCTGTTATAGGCAAGTACTTTATGTTATAAATCCACACATTATTGCCAAAGAGCAGGCTGAATGCATAAATTCTCTGCCAGTTCTCTCAGCAGATACTTTATGCCAGAAAACTTCTAAAGGAATAAAATATGTTTATCTTTCTCCAGTTCACCTAGCTGTAATGCAGACACAGATTTGTCAGAGTTGCAGGCCACAGCAAAATAAAATTATTATTTGGGGATTCAAGAGAGTTAGATGAGTCAAAAACTGAAATATTGTATAAGCCTGATTAAAATTTCAGTGGTGATAAAGGGGTTTTGATTGGTTGTGGCTGGACACCAATTACACAGAAATCCTTCAGCAGATCTGCAATTCACACCCATCTGTTCCACAGTCATCTAAAGGAGTGATGACACTGTGTGAAAACAGGTAAATTGTGGGATTCTCTTTTTTTTTTGCTGGAAGAAAGAAAAGGGGGCTATAATAGCAACGATGACCTTGGCACAGGACATTTCCCAGGGAATTGATGACCGCCGTGGACCATCAACTCTCCTAGCTAGTCATTAATCCCCAGGAAATGCCCTGTGTCTGCCTTGTTATTGCTTAATTCAATTATTTGTGGTTGTGGCATATATTCTGTGAATATTTTATTGCTCAATCTGCTCTGCGTCTTACCTCTGCTCCTCTTAAAGTCCATCTTGGTTGTGAGACCAGCTCAGCTCAAGAGCACCTCACATTTACCAGAAGAGATTATGCTTAGCACATTTCTTTGTGCTGCTATTTCATTAAGGCATCATAGCTTGAATGGAGTAATAAAAATTGTACTTTTCTATTTATCGTAAGAGTTTCATAAATTGTAATGTAGGTGGAATCCGATTTTATTGGGCATGTACATGCATATATACAATCACCATAACAAAACCAATTGATCCTGCTACTTGAAATGGCATCATTATGCTGAGATTTCTAGGTTTGCTGGAATGGTAAGATGCTAAAATAAAGGTAAGAAATGGGATGGTGTGATTCCTTTTTGTTAGTTTGGGTTTTTCTTCCTGTCTTATATCAGCCAGTTCTTGTTTCTAGTTCTGAGGATGCAGTAAAACAAAGCATTTAATCATCAGCCTCGTTGTTTCCTTCAATACTGCAGCTAAATGTTTATTCCTGTCTTTATTTCTGGCATGGCACTGTTTTGTGGGGAACCAAAAAGATATGGGAGCTAGATTTTAACCTGCAGGGGAAAAAAGGCTAGTTTTAACCCCTACAATCAATCTCATCAAGCTAGTTAAACTAGCTGGCTAGTTTTAAGCTCTGAAATCCATTTCACCAAACAGTTTCTCCAACAGTTGTACCAGCACAATGGAGGGTCTTGTCTGGAGGCAGGAAGGAGTGGTGAGGAGTAAGGACGGCTTAGCCAGCCTGCCACGGAAAGAAATGCTCCTCTATTGCAGTCTGAGAGTTTTATTCTCTTCTACACTAAAGGCCTTCACAGTGCTTTGGCTGTGTGAAGGAGACATTAAACAAGTCTAAATACAATCTGTGTTTATGTTACTATTAAAAATGGAGCATTAAGACATTTCTGAAGGAGTTGAATAGCATAGGTGTACAAATGGAAATTTTTAGACAGCAACTGATCATTCAGTCACAGAGGTCTGTGGGATTAGATGGGATGTGTGCGAGTGCTGAAAGAGTTGGCCAATGTTATTGTGAGAACACTGTGCCATCTTTTAAAGCTCATGGCAGTCAAGCAAAGTTAATAAGAACTGAAATAAAGTTAATGGGCGCTGTAAGAAAGCTGACAAGTACAATAAAAATGCTGACTTATTTGAGCCAGTCTAGTGGAGGAACCAAAATGGTTTACAGATGGAGTATGTGACATCTTAGAATGGTCTGAGAAAACTGGGTTTAATCAGTCTCGAGAAGAGGAAGTTAAAGGGAAACTATTACAGTTTGCAATGGAATTGATCAGCGCATGCAGATAAGAGCCAGAAAGTTCTCAGATGTTCACCATGGCAGTCCTGAGGTCACAGATACAAGTTAAAACATGGGAAATTCTGGTGAGATATACAGAAAATTATTTGTTGTTGGGGGAGTCAAATACTGGAGCATTCTGATCAGAAAGGTTGTGGTGTCTCCCTCCTTCTGGGTCTTCAAGACATGACAGGATAAGACCCTGAGCAACCTGTATCAAATTACACCTGCACTACACCTTTATCAAATCACACCCAAGCAGGGTGTGAACTGTATGACCTCAAGTTGTTCCTCTTAACTTAAAGTATTCAATGAGTCTATGATTGCACACTACTTTAAAGAGATAAGTAATGTGAGGACAACATTTCAAGCACAGGTACCCAAATGGTATGGATATAACTACGTAACATCACTGAGACTAGTGTATCTCTTTCCCTTTGTTCACAAAAAGGCTGTCCCCAGGGAGAAAAATCTCAATTTATAACATTTCCATTAAGTGCTGTGTTATCAACACTTTAATATTAGTGTTAATTTTAACATCTTAAAGAAAGCTACCCTTGTCTATTTTGCAGTTAAACATATTGCCTATGGTGGATTGGTATGTTGGCATGTCACATAAGATTGAAAAAGTAGTAATGTCTTATATTTGCGCTTCTGCTATCCTCTTAGCCTCCAAAATCTGAGATCCGAAACAAGACTTTTGGAAATGTGATGGGAATTGTTTTTGACTTTTTCTTGGTATCATTTTCACACAATAGAAAAAACAGAAGTTATTTGCTAAGAATTAACATTTTTATTTCAAGACTGAATAATGTTAGAGCACCAAGCTTCCTTGAGGTCCTTTGAAATAGTGCCTAGCCTAAATATTTTTTCCATATTTTATTGTTTTCTTGCTACAGGTAACCCTAGTGATGGTCTCCACCCCTGCCATGCAACCTTTCTTTTCAGAAGAGTCAGTGAACTACCTTCAAGTCCCATCAGAAATTTTGCAAACCCTGTGCAGGTTTATAGATTCAACCCTTATGTTTCTCATCATTTTATGAGTGATGGATTCAAGAATGATTGTCAGACCCATTCCATTTGAGGCAACTAAACAGGCAAGCACCACAGGGAATTCAGTTTTTCATTAATATCATTAAAGAGGCCAGGTATTTGAAGTATAGGATTTGAACTCAGAAGATTTATATTCTTGACCCAAATCTGCAACTTATTTGAGTGTGTCTTCTTGCAACTCACTATGCATTACTCAGTTCCCTAGCTTGAAAAAATAGGGGGAAAATGCATTGCTGATCCACTTTTAAGCTATGCACACTCTAGTAGTGAGTTTTTATCCAGTTTTTAAAATTATTTTATTGTTTATAGATAACAGGACAGATACACATATGAGGATACTTCTGTCAGAATCAGTTTGCGATTTTCCTTCTCAAAGTGTTTAAAAATTAATGTAAATGGCATGTGTAAGTCAATATTAAGTTTTAGACACAGACAGACATATGACTGCCTATACACACGCAAACGGAATAGTTCCTAAATTCTTAAATGCTGCACTCCTTTGATAGCATAACCATAGTTAATGTTGTGTCAGGGTTTCCACTATAAACCCTCTCTTTTATAACTAGGCAATAAAATTTTACCCCAGGCATGAAGTACCAGGTCTCAGCACAGCGGCTGACATTTTTATATGTACACATTTTCACACACATTAAAAAAAAAAATTAGTTTAGCTACTTTAATACATGCAAGTATAACTAATATAAAAAAAGTTTAAGATACCTTTCAGTTGAAGATATATAATACACATACACACATATACACACATACATAGTATAACTCCAAACAGCTTGTCCTTGTTACTGAAAGGGTGCTAGAGAAAGACAATATAGAATCTTCAACTAGAAAACATGCAGTCATTACTTATATTTAAAGGAAAAAAAAAAATGTGTGTGACCAGCTATTAGATTGGAAGTTACTTTGTTTGAGTAAATATGAGCCCTCACACGTGGCTCTACCCTCCATGCCACCAGCATTCCCCTCACCCCTGACATGATACACTTCATTAAACACAGAAGCGCTTTGTTGCATTAGGTGGTTTAAAAGAAGTGGAAAAGTAGGCTCCTTGCACTTCCTATGAGAAATGAACATCGACTTCCTCTGAAGAAAATGTAAGTGGATTTGCTTAATTGGACTTAGGGCACTGGAGCAATTAATAATAGATTGTGTCATAGTAAGGGCTTTGTTTATATTTAAAGCAATAAATTACGAGTATTAAGTTTATATTTATTCCAAGTTAAACTCATTTGTAATTGACATGTTATTTAGCCCAAGGCTTTTAAGATCTTTTAGTATAATTAAATTAATAGAGAATTATAGATGACTGCTTGATAAACAAACAGCATGGACTTTAATATGACAGATATGCAGAGAACAGGCCGTGTAAGTAGATCATTATTATTGGTTTTACCTTCAGCAAAAATGCAACTGAAATAGCAGCAAAGATTCAGTGCAAACAATGGTGAATGAAAAGATGGTTTCTAAAAAATTTTCTTTTCTTTTTCTAAGTTGATGTTTAGGAAACATATTTATCGGTGTGAGGGAGCAGTCAGTGAAACAAGCTTTCCTATCCCACCACTCCATCATTGTCTTTCTTCATGCCAAATACTTTGCATTACATTTTTGAAAAGGTCACACCACGCAAGGAGTCACTAAGACTTTGGATACTGGATTTTCAAAGGATCCTTCTAGTCCTTTGTCCCTCCCCCAGTAAGCTTAAGCACACCATTCCCAACAGACCTTTGTTGAAGCAATTAATGAAGCTGCCATGGAAAACAGTGATGAAGATCCAACATATGCCTTGGCAACTCATTTCACATCTAATAGTCCTGAGATTTGATATCTAACTAAAAATGCTTGGTAAATAGAATCTTTTTATTCCTGTTTACTGTGGCCTTAGAGAAAACACACTTCTGTTTCTCTTCCAGCTGTCTTTTAAGGCCAGCATGAGTCAAACACTCTCCCTGTTCTTTTCTGTGCATGACACACATTAAAGAGCAGAATTCTCAGCCTGTCTGCACAAGATCTGCTTTTGAGATCTCCGACTGTTCTCTTTTTTCTCCTGCAGAGTCTCCCACACTTCTGTCAAAATGGCTCACACAGGACTCCTCCTGAAATGTTACAAATACTGAGCAGAGCAGAAAGCTATACCGTATGTTTGTTCGCTTTGGTCCTTTTAATCTTCCCAGGATAGTGCTTATCTTTTTCTCAACAGCATGACATTATTGACTTGTGTTCCACTTGTGATCCACTAATACCTTTAAATCCCTGTCTATTGGCCGGTTGCTCAACCAGTTTTTCTAGATCCTGAATTTGTTTGGCTGATTAGACCTGTCTATCTGCACTGTTTCGCTTGTGCCTCTTGAACTGCATTTTGGTTTTCTTCACACCATGCTTTCAATCTGTCAAGATCCTTTTGAAATGAAATCCCATCCATCAGTATAATGTGGTGCTTTCCATCTCAGCATCGCCTACAGATTTAATTGCTACTCCCTTTTCATTATTCAGGTCATTAACAAAAAAAAAAAATAGTGCCAAATCCTGACTGTTATATGCAGAATCATAGTCAGTGCTTCCCAGTAAAAAAATACTACTTATGAAAGATTTTCCTATTGGTTTTACACTATCTTAGAGTATATTTAATAAAAGACTGTTTTCTTATAAGCATAGAAGGAGATATAGTATCACAGTTAAGATTTTACTAAGTCTAAAGTTAAGATACATGTGGTATTTTCTTCTACTCTGTCCTTATTATGCTTCTGTTTCATAGAATAAAATTACATATGCTTGACCCAATTCTTAGTAAAGTAACATGTGCTGACTGCTAGTCATCTCCTTGGTTTCTTGCAAGTAAACAGTTTCATTTGTTATTCCAGTATGGGGTTTTTAAGCTGAGCAGTCCATAACTCTCTACATTTCCCCCCCACTATTTTTAAGTTACGTACTATGTCTCTTTTTCCTATTTTCCATACCACATATGGCCTTACAATTTCTCAAAAATGAATGCAATAACCCTAAAAGAGATATCTGGGATTCCTTAAATAAATCATGAGACATTTCAGGACCAAATTTTAATTTTATTTAAAACCAGTGTTATTCTCTGACCTGTTCCTTCTGTATGCCTTCACCTTCTGGGTTAATCAAATTACTCTTTTCTGTCCCATAGCTGACCTCCTTCCCCTGTACTACCATGGGCATTGCAGTGTTCCCTCAGTTCCTCTCTGAAACCCATTAGAAGACCAGAAATCAATGGTCTTCAAAATCTTTCTGCTGTAAGTAGAGTTTGTGCTGTCAGTTTATAGTGTTAGAATAGATCTGTTTTAGGATACTTTACCTTTGAAACATTCGGTAGATCAAAAGGTGTAATTTGCTAGCTTATAAATTTAGTGTTTGCCTTAAACATTTCCTCTACTCCATGATAAAGCAAGAAATTCACAAGTCTTCCTGATGATGTCTTTCTGCCCAAGAGTTAAAAATGTCTGCTATTTTATCCTCTAGTTCCTAGTGGGCCTTTCTTCTTTCCAGCTGGTCTTACTTTTTGCAAATCAAAGCTATCATATTTCATATTAATCCATTTCTTGTTTACCTAAATTCTATTCTTGCATACCAATGTGTCTATGTGTAATTGTATGGATATATAAATATATGTATATTTGTAAATCTATATCTAGCTTTCCATAAATATATTTAGTAGCATATGCATTTATATAAATTGTTCTGTAATCCATTTTTCTTTTCTAAACTCGCCTTTGTACAGCTTGTCCCATGTTAACAATTCTTTATTGTATCATTCTACTCTGGATGTCAGTTCAGTTGTGCTGAGGTCTGTATTATTTGCTGCATGATATGAGTACATCATTTTCTGAACTAACCCCAGAGTTGAAGAAGTCTTCCTCTTTTCTGGTACTTGATGTCCCAAGTAATAATCATTCAAGGAACAGGAAATTACTTTCTGTGTTTTTGCTCTTTCTGTTTAGCTAATTGATTCCAAATAACAGAAATTATATAATTTTACTATTTTTTATCAGCCTCATTTGTTTGTATCTATGCACTATGTCTTTTGTAGTCCTGTGATTTTCTTATTCAGTAGGTGGCTAATTGTATGCTTGTACTCAAAAAAATGTTTTGTGGGGATCTTCACTGGTCATATTTTTAAGTCAGACCTACTTAAATTTTATCAGTATTATTTATTATATATGTATATGTAATATATGTTTGATGTTATATATTTCATTATAGACATCTGTGACTTAAAATGTTATACCTATTTGATTTAGAATTAGGTATTTTTATACCTTACTGATTTTTGTCATTGATATTTGTCATTGATGATATATTGAGGTCTTCCATTCTCAGGCGTTATGGCACACTGAGTTTGAAATTTTGTCTATTAGAAAACTGACCTTTTATCTAAGGCTGTTTGATCAAGATTTTATATTGAAAGACTCTGAATGAGGAGATTACTTTAAATGCATGATAACTTATTGTTTGGACTTTACTGGGGTGAAAGGAAGTGAAATATTGAAGTTACAATCTTCTTAATTTACTGTGAGAAGATGCTAATCACACAGGTAAAATTTCTAGACACTACTGCTAAAAATAATAGAATATATTTTTATGTTTCTAATTTAATGTGTAGCTGCAATCATAAAATTATCTTATGAGATTAACAATACTGAAAGGAAAATGTGACATTTTGTTTTCTTTAGTTACAAAGCCTTACAAGCAAAAGTGAAGAAAAAAAGACTTAAAACTAAAGAGAGCCATCCTTGTAGATTTATCAGTTCCACTCATCATGTTGCACGTCCATGTGCACTTTTAATTTTCTTATGCATCATATCTTTCCTGCACATGAGGGTCTCTAAATAAGAGAATAAGCACCCCCCTCTGGGATACACTTCCATCATTCCAGCACAGATTGTTGTCACATGAAATAATTTCATATAGTGAAATTCACAATGAAATTACAGATGAAATTAATTACTTCATGTGTGCCATAGACACTAGTGTTAATTAAATACATTTGGAATAAAAATAAATTTAACTTTTTTAAAAGGCAGATTCAATAATAGCAAATTGCTTTTGTCATGTGCTCAGAGTGGTTTTCACTTGCTCACTCCCAGAATTTTATAATTGCTTTATCTGCCGTGCTTAAGTCACATTACTGAAATATACTCCAGACAATCCTCTGCTTTCAGATCAAGAGAGTTGATAACTGATATGAACATCGGTCTAGAGGGGGTTTTTTGCATCATCACCTCTTTAAAGACAAGCACTAATTCCCCAGTATTTAATTTTCCAAACAGCCATACTATACATTGTTGTGCTAGCTAGCAATTCCCATCTCTTTTAGGCACCTAAATCATTAGCTTTGACTGGTATCTCTCACTCATACAGGCTTAAAAGCACCCTGTGGCTAATTTGGTTGCTAAATATGCATTTAGTGCTTGATTTTGGTCTCTCAAGTTTGAAAACTGTAATCTAAATTACTTTGCTAATCTGATCTTGTGATAACTGTTATCTTCTGGCTTACTAGAATTAGACTGGGAAGGAAAAAACCTCTCAGATATTGCTATGTGATAAATACTGACCCATCGTGACTCTCTAATTGTTACTGGCAACTATGTTTAAACCAGGGTCATAACTGAAACTAGATTCTGGGGAAAATTCTGGTGCCTTGAAAGATAATGAAAGTTTTGCCCCTTTTTTTATCTTGTGGATAACAACAGCTCATACTGACTCCCTGAAATGGATTTGTAGACATAGCTGTCTCCTTCTAAAAATTGCCAAGAGCATACACTGTATCTTCATGCTCATTGTGATCTTGTGTGAAGCCAGGTTCTGACGGGCTGACATGCAGAGCACGGACTAAATTTTTTAAAATGTCATTAACAGCATCAGGAGCGTCATCTTTTTACTATGTTGGAGTAACCTGAGAAATGCTGCATAACTTGCTTTAGGACCTATGACTTAAATAGCTGGTCATCATCCCCACTCAGCTTGATTCTCACTAAATTATCTATAAAATTTTGATACAAGCAAGATGGCAAAAATGCCTCAGCTGTGAAGTTACACATCACTGTGTCCAAATGGAAAGATTTACATTCATGCAAAATCCCAAGTAAGACCTTGCAGGATTACAGTAGACCACAGAACTTAAGTAATAAACTCTCATTCTTCCACTGAAATGTTGCTATATTCAATTTTTTACTAATATTTTCTCACTAATGTTTTTAATGGAAAATTATTTTTAAAGGCAAGCAGAACAAGATGATTTTTCGAAGTACTGCCAGTATGCTTCTGACTCCATCTTGCAGTAATTCAATTTTCTAAATAATTCCAGTTGTATTTTTTGGAGTAAATCCTTACAGAGAACAATGGGGTTGATTGTTTTGTTGACTGCAATTGTTTTATATGTGGGTTGTTTCTCAAACCTCACTTTTGGGCAGGATAAGGAGTGGTTCAGAGAAGCCCCTCTAATGAATGGGTAACAGATGACTGTAAACCACAGGTATTAGACCTTTTCAACATGGAGCTTTAGTGACTCAAAATGTTAAAATAGAGACAGAAGAAAAACTGTGAACATATCCTAAAAGCTCAATGAATGAATTGTCTCAAATTAGGTAATTTGTGGCCAACCTCAGTTTGGATTTTTAACATATTTGGAAATGTGGGTGAGTTTGTAATGCACAAATAACCAAACAATCTAATACCAAATGTACTTATTGCAAAAGATATAATTATCTGTGGAGCTTTTCAATAGCACAGTCTTAGGATATACAATGATGATTGCATAATTATCAAGTTTTTAACAATCACTCCATGTAGCAAAAGGTACTTGGTAAAAAAATTAAAAATAATTAAAATAAGGAGGAACACATTGCAACAAAAGAGTTGCCTTAAATATATATGTTCCCATTTACAGCTGTGTTCAACTGATCCCTTTTGCTTGATTTTCATGCATCTCCTGGCTGTTGAAACAATTCCTCACATGCTAAAGTATTTAATAAATTTCATGCAGTTCATCATGATCACAGAAGACCTAATCCAAATATAGTTCTAAGAAATAAGGTTTCTCCTCTAGCAAAGTCTTCTTCATGCAAAATAAAATATAAATCTTTATAGTCACTGCTACTGATTGACAATTTTAGTAGAAATCAAATCATGTAGCAAAACATCCCTGAGATGCTACTCACACTTTAGTACTTTGTTGACAACTTAAAATTAGCTAATTAGCTAGTTTCTACTGTGAGATGTTAGTTCCCTGGGAAACGTATATTTCTTTCTTCTTAAGTCAAATGAATATCTCAGATTAAAATATCTCAGATATTTGTCCCATTCTGTGCTTGTGGGTGGAGGCAAGACAACAGCTAGAAGATCCACACAGTACATTATGCTTCACCTGTCTTTCAGTCCCCAAAAACCTCATAAGACTATCAATCCATAAAAATGTCTTGTCTTTTTAGCGCATCTGTATGTGCAAAATGACTTATTTTCTTTTTTTATGCATTAAATTCAGGAAATATTGAAATGAAGAATCACCTCAAAAATCAAGATAATTTCTTTTACAAATGTTGAAACACAGTGTGGTACTTTACATTCTTTTCTTTCCTCTAAAGCTCCAATTTTCATCAAATAAACAATGAGCCAAAGACACCTTTCTCAGTATCTAAGATTTGTGTCAATCACAGAAATCTTTCCTTGGTTCTTTGCATGGAAGAAAGTACATCCTATCCCCTCCTAGCTGATTAATGAAGTGACTAAAATGTTCAAACATCGTAAGGAATTTGGACACTTGATCTCCAGTTATTTTAAGTCAACTGATATGTCCATGAGGGAACTTTCCGTTCACTACATGGCCATAACTTACACATGATCCTTTCCATGTTTTTCTTGATTTCTTTTCCCTGTGAAAACAGAAAGACTAATACCTGGAGAAAACAGCAGGATTTGTGGTACATTATTTGAAAGGCTGCAGCACTGCAAGTGTCTCTTTTCTGCTTTTCTCTGTTACTGGCTGATAATTGGTCACTGACATTTTCTGTCCCAGTCTCCATTCATCCAGCTATTATCATGCCTACTTCCACTGAACTCTGAAGTGCACTGTAGTATCTGCAGATGGGCTTTACTGTTTGTTCATCTAAAGAATTCCCCTAATATTCTTTACTGCAGATGGCAGAGTCACTTATTTTTGCAGACCTGGACTTTGTTTTTCATTTTCTGTATTCTCTTGTTGTTTCAGTATATAAGTTGTGACTTCCTGGACTCACGGTGTTATGGCTGCTGTTCTCTCAAGTGGACCTGTTTCTCCCATTCCAGAAGGACATATCACTGATAAGCTCCATTGATTAGAAGCCCACATGGAATCATGAATTCACTTTAGTAACACAGTCATGTCTTCTCCGATGCAGTTTCAAAGTTTTTGTATAGAAAGGATATGAAGGCATCTCTTTGCTCTGGTTGATGAATACCTGGCAGGATGACCAAGCGACACTGAGAGCTGAGTGTATCATTTTGACTCAGACATCAACATTTTTCATCCTGCTCTTGAGTGGCTTTTGAACACTAATATTAGAGCAGTAGCCAATGTTAGAACTTGAATTTCAAAGCAAATTAGAATGACCATCATGGTATCTGGTTGGATGTTGATGTGTCGATTTTTTCCCTGGGAATTAGAGAAGCTCATGATTTCCAGCATAAGCTTGACTTGTGAATCACAAGCCAAGTAATGTCATAGAAAATTCACATTTTGCTGTGCATAGCCACAATTCCTTTGCTGCAGTTGCAGCCATTCTCTTCATGAGGTAACCATGGGATGCTCTTGCCATCAGGGGTGAGTCTGCACAAGCAGTTTGGGGTAGAGAGCACCATGAGGAGCAAACCTGTAGGTCTCTGACTGGCAGCAGAACGCAGTATTTGCCTCCTATTTGAGCCAATGCTCAGCTGGCCACTACAGAGGTAAGGCATTTGGATGTCTGTCTGTATGTCATTCCATCTGTATTGCCTTGTGTTCTTATATGTAGGGATAGCATCCTAATTCTTGTCCTCTTGCTTTTTCTTCCACTCCTCCCTTCCACCTCTTCCCATGTACCTTACATCTCCGCACAGCCATACAGACTCTTGTCTTACATGAATATTAAAAAAAATCATTACCTTAAAATTATTTTCATTTCGAATTAATGTCGTTAATTCTTACATCCTGTGATTTACAATGAAATAGTAATCCAATTTGTGAATCTTTAAACAAAAGAGATATCAGTGCTCTGCAGAGAAGGACTGCAGAAGCAGAAATAGAAGCTCTCCATCCTAAATCTTAATTAAAAATTTTATTTGTACAATGCAAAGTAATATTTCAGTAGTCCTCTATTTATTCAGCATCTCTTTATACAGGTTTTCACAGCAAATTAATTTGTATAACACAGGAGGATTTTGCTACAATTGTGACTGGACTAATGTAATTTTGGATAATCTTCATAATGTCTAAAACTTCAATCTCTCCCTGAAGAACAGAAGCAGCAGGAAAAAAGAGAAACTTCCTTTCCCTGTGGCTTATGGAGCTATTTACACTGGTCATATTAAGCACTAGAAATAATTTATTTGGTGAAATTAGCCCTTTCTGTTTAAGAGATCAGAAACCAAAACTTTAATGTCTATGGCCTTGTGTTTAGGACATTTTCCCAGAAGAGAAGGACAGGATAAAAAGGTGAAAAGAGGGGTAAAAATGAGCACTGCACCATTTGGCAAAACATTTGACAGAGAAAGCACTGTAAACAGATGTTACAGTCTGGATCTGTTACATATCAAGTAGTTCATAGAGTCTGCATTCGCACTAAACTCGTTTGATGGCTTGAGGAGCACATTGTGTTCACTAATTAGGTAACGCAACCTTTACCAATTAATTCCACTTTCAGCTGAATTGAATACTTGCTGTCAAAAGGAGCTTGACCAACATTTTAAAACCACTAAGCTATACTGTGTCTGAGGTCTGTAGGAAGGCTTCAGCAATTTTTAGGTTTATTAGTAGCAGATATCTGGCTGGAGGAAGTATCAATTTCATGGTCTGTCCTGCTTTGAGCACAAGGTTGGATTAGGATCCTCAGAAGGTTCCTTCCAGTCTGAATTATCCTATGATACCATGAGCTGGTAGAAGAATATTGTTGTATTAAAGTTACTGTAGAATATGCTAATAATCTGTTTTCATATTAAGATATATATGTATTAGCAGTTGCTATCCTATCTTAATGCTCTTCTGACTGCTCACATATTTTGCAGCATTCATTAAAAATGGCTAAGAAAATTGAACCCTTGTTCAGAAGACTTATTTGCCTTTAAGTATCCTTATCCATATTGAGAATTTGTTAGAGGCCCGCAACAAAGTCTAAAAATAATGAATTATATCAATCCTGTAGTTTTTAAAAGTAGTCTGCTTATTGCTTGAGGATTTAAATAGCTTTTTAGGATATCAAGATTTTTGGAGACTAGAAATAACCCTCTGCACCCAAACACTGCAGTATCATTTATTTTTACATATAATTGAGATCCTCATGAGAAGAGTTCTGCCTACTGGGAACTTCTTCGTTTCTCTGAGACTGGTGACTAAACAAGACTTTTACTGAAAATTAAGTCCATATCTTAAAGCATCTTTTAGAAATGGTTTCAACATTGGCCTCTCCTACCTATTACTGATTACTTGGTTTAAGAAATTTTTGTCTTTGAGAGGGAAGACAGATACTGTAATTTTAGTAAGATAGTTCCAAAGCACTGCAGTTCTTTTCAAGCCCACAAAGCTAGGTTTTTCTTTTTTTTTTCTTTTCTTTTTACTTTCCAATCTAAAAAAGCTATTTGTCTTTTCTCATCTGGTTCATCTTTTCTGCAGTAGCTGCAGTAACTGGGCTGAAGTTAGAAGAATTTAGCTAACAGAGTTCAACAAGTTTATGGTGTTAACAACAGGAAACCACCACACTAATCTGCAGATTGCCTGCCTTCACATACAGGGCTATTCATGAATTCATACTGCTGTTTTCCTGCATTTCAGAACTTCCATTGTTTTATATGGGAGCTTGGAGGCTGGTTTAATTAAAGTGATCTGAATAGAAGTACAGTATGCCAGATGTACATTATAAATATAGAGCAGGTTATGTAATGGTAAACCATCAGGAAATATATGGGAATGGTTTGTGATAACTCATTGTTAACTAAATATAAATCCTAATTTATTTCACTGTTTTAAACTTACTACTTTTTTTTTTTATTTTTTTAACTAGCACAAATGAACTTTCTTTGTATTTTTACTTTTTCCTATTTTTACTACAGCTATCCCATGGGGAAAGTCTGCTTCAAATTAGTTCATTCTGGTGAACAGGTACTATTCAGCATGAATAAGAATTGTAGCATTTGGGCTGGATCCACAGAAAGACTAAGACAGGGTATGCTGTTGTTACTTCTGCCCACAACAGAGGTATTTTAAAGCCATGATTCAGCTGCCATCTAACTGGCATAAAGACAGAGAGAAAATTCTTTCAAAATTTATATTCTCGGCATCTTCAAAGAATATACCCTTTCTTCAAAATATCTAGTTTTCATTATGTTGAACTGTTCAACTCTGTTGTTCCATGATTTGCCAAATAAGTATTGCCTCTCCTAATTTACCTCTGTGGCCAGATCTACAAAGCATTTTCAGCGCTCTCTTGACAGAAGAGGCAAAGATAGTGAAGTTCTCATTATTACCTCTTTTTATCATCTTCTTTTATTGCTGAAGGCCCATACACACTCCATTGCAGCTCCCTCTCACTTTCCCTTACTGAAATTCACTGAATTAGGGTGTGTGGAAGCCCCCACACTTTGCATTTGGAGGAAGACTGTCTCTTCATCTCACAGGCAAAAGATTTTTTGTGCAGCCCTGGTTCAGGACATACAGCATCAGCTTTCACTGGGGTTAAAAGGTAGAATGAAGTGTATACTCTTCAACTACTTGCATACAACATACTAACACACAAACAAAACTCAACCGAGAGCCAGTTACCACATGAGTCATGGTCAGAGATGTTTCACATATGACTTACTTTTTTATTTGGAAAGCCCAAGAGAAACTCATTAAATAGTCAACCATTTTCAGGGTTTGAACTATGCTAGTTCCTGCATTACTGTACTTTTTTTGCATTTCCTTTTAGATTGTTTGTGCCAGTTGACTAGCACAAAGGTTTTAAAGGTTGAAATAACTTTTTATAAGCCACATTTTGTATCCAGAAGGAAATATTTCTGACAAGAGACATGGTCCTACATATGCGTGCAGTGCTTTTCCTGTCTTTTGACTAATTAACAATTTCACCTGATAGGCATTTTCAAAGCTGAGTGGGCACGAGGTGTAGAGCAGACAAATCCCATAGTTTGCTAATTAATTTGTCTCTTCTTAAGATCACTAACAGAAAAATCAATGGTCATCTAGCACATGTTCTTTATAACCTGCAGTGGTTTAGTATAATTTGTTGAAAGATTACCCAAATGCTATTCCCTAAGAGGAAAAAATATCAAAAGATCGCTTCAAACAGAAAAAAAGTAAAGAATAAAATAAATAAAATAAAGAATAAGAAACAAATAAAGAATAAAACAAATATTTCTCCAAGTATGGAATTTTCTTTCTGAAGAATTTACACTTCACAGCAAATATGCACCCTAGACTCCTGCAGAAAGGTCCCTAATTAATTCCTCCCTTTCAAGGGGTTCCTGCACTAGACGGAACATCTCAGAGAGTGGAAGTGAGACACAGCTCCTTTAACTTCATCACCACAACTTACCCTATGATTCCACTTGTTGTAGTGGGTGAAACTGGAATAAACCAAAATAATGGTTTATTCAGACCTGTCTTGTCCGAATTGTCTTTCTAAATCCACAACAGGCCTGGAAGGAACTCAAAGTATGAGCCAATGGGTGTGTTTGGGCAGTGACTTTCAACTTTCGGATGACTCTCTGTATCTTCACACATATGGTGCTGTTTATTTCAAGAGATTTTGATGAATGATTTTAAATAATTTTCATGAGTTTTGGAAAACCATCTAGGGCTTCTGAAATTAGCCTTACACTTATTTGCTCACAGCCTTCTAACATTTCATATATTCAAATTTCTTAGAAACCTCAAAATATCAGTATGTCCTTTTCACTTCTCTGAATCATTTCAATTGCAAGAAAAGAATTGTCCCCATCCCACTGATATTTTCTTGATATCTTCTAGACGCAATTCAATTTATATTATATTAAAGACTTCAATAAGGCATCACTGTTCTTTTTGATTCCTCACATGGCAAAAAGGGAAAAAAAAGCAGAATTTGGCATTCAAAAACCTATAAAAATGTGTTGTTTTGCATAAGTACAGTTTCTGTCATTACTCCAGGCAGCTGTGAGGTGAGTTTGAGCAGCTCTGTCAAAACAGCTGTGGCAGCCAAATTCTACAGGTCTTAACAAATGGAGAATGATGGTGAAGCCAGTCAGAGGACAGGCTATTTCAGCACCTCAAGAGTCCTAGAGCTTCTGAAAACTCATGCTGCAATCAATCACCAGAAATAGTGGAGTCCTGACTTTAAAGTTCATTCATTACATTTTAGAGGAGAGACTTGAATTTCCATCCCAGGGGACTACAGTAGATAGTATTCCCTGCCTCACTGGGACTCTGCCGTGTTACATCAGTGTTTCTGCATTCACTGAGATCAAAGGAAAGCTGTTGACTACACGGCCTTGTAAATTTGATCACTTATCTGGAATGAGACACACTTAGGCATTGAATCCTCGCTTTCCAGACACTCATTGGAATGAGTCTACAATTCCTGCAGAAGACCCTAAATCTTGGGGGTCCCAAAGGATTTATCTGATGATTCATAGTCAAATCTTTGCTCCTATCATTACAGTCTATGGTGGTGCACAGGCCTCATTTGTACTAACATACAATTTGCTTAGGAAATGAAAAAAAGGAGACACATAGCCAAAAATCTTTGTCTTTCAAATACTTGTACTGGTCCTTTCTAGTAGTAGAGATAGGATAGGAGGAAATGGCCTCAAATTGCCCCAGGGGATGTCTATTTGGATTCTAGGAAAAAAATTCGTCACTGGAAGTGTTATCAAGCATAAGAATGGGATGTCCAGTGAAGTGGTTGTTACCATCCCGGAAGGCATTTAAACATGTAGATGCAGCACTTATAGACCCAGCGGTGTTAGGCTAACAGTTGGATTACGTGTCCTTCAGGGCCTTTTCCAACCTCAATCAATCTATGATTGTATGTTGTACTTAAAGAGCCTGGTGTTCAAGGTACTACAAATTTTTGGAGAAAGTTGCACTAGCAGCATTCTTATTTAACAGAAAAAACACCCCAAAATGAAGAAAGTAACACCCAGCACTGCCTAGTAATCATATTTGCTGTCTCATGCCTTACCTACAGCCCAAATACACAGTTCTCACAGATGCAGGGCAGCCTATGAGTGGTTCCCAGAGAGGATGATTAGTGTTAAGTGTATATATCCAAAATACATTTGCTTTGGTTTCCTAAGAAAACTCAGTAAGACCACACTCTTATCACATATGTCATCATTTGAAATTGGCAGGCACACCACTCCTCTTAGAAATAAAAGCTTTGAATGTTAATTTCCCAAATTCCCACATCATTAGGAGAATGAAATATAATCTCCACATATGTCAGAGTGGACTGAGCTGGGGATTTGGTTTGTTAGGAGAATCCTGAACCTGTATTTTTTTGCAGAAGGAAATGGCAACATTTCAGTGTAACACTGTACTGTGTTCGTCCCTCAGGGGAGGGTTTGTATAGAGTGTTTCAGTAGCTTAGGGTCATTTTTTAAACTCACAGGGCACTGCTTTCTTTGAGGTCACAGCATCTAGCAATGAGCCAGCCTCTAACACTCAGGAACAAAAGGTTGGTAAAAGTCAGATAAACAGTGGCTGGTGGATGCTGCAAAACCTGGGGCAAGATAACAATGAGGTAATGGAATACCTAACTGGATAAAAACATGAGAAACTAGTTAGTTGTCTGTGTGAAGCTGCAGATATAAGTACAAGAAAAATGAAAGAATGACTGCAAATGGAAAGAAGAGAATTTGGGGGTTCATCATAGCATGCTGATATCACATTGAAGAGAATAAATTCTGCAAAATTTGAGCTATTATTAACAGCTTTTAACAGCCTCTAATAAAGTGAGCCTTTAATAATTTTCAAGGGAAAAAAAGTACTCATTTTCATTAACTTTCCAGGGGAAAGCCAATATGGGTACTTAACCTGTACGTTGTCAACTCTCTCTGCAGAAATTATCTTTCTTCTTTGGGAAGTGAGCACTCCACGGTAGTAAATGACCATGCTATCTTTTTCCATAGCCCCATATGTGAAATAGCTACATTTTTCCCCATGATTAATGAGATGAGTTCAAATAAAGGTTATGTGTTTAACTAAAGCTCAGCAGCAGAGTTATGAGACACATATTTAATATTTTTTCATCAGAAGTGACATGCTGTTCTAATTTGCTGATTGCCAAATTATGTCATCCAGCTAAAGAGCGGAGTTTTTTTGTTGTCTGGTTTTACAGAGTTGTCTTTTTTCAATACAAAGGGAAAAATTATCAGTATTAAGGAAAAAAAAATCTAAACTACAAAATATGGTTAGTAGACATTTCCAATAAAGACCTTTACTAGATTAATAATTATGTTCTGAGACTGCCCATATCATTCTTCTATGTGAAGACCACCATTAAATTAATAAATCTCCTACTGGTATAGATTTACTGCATAAACAGGCAACAGGCTAGAGAGGTTATACAATCTTCACCTTTTTGCTTTGTTGGGGAGAAAAGTGCATGGGAAGGAACTTTTTACTTTTTCTTCTCATTTACTGTCCTTTTTCCTCTCCCACATCAAGAGATACAACCCAGTCCCTGCAATCTTTTGAAAGGCTTGTCAAGCCATGTCATTGGTTTGGACATCTTGCTACCAGCTGTAGAATGGATGCAATCAAAATGTGAGGGAAGTGATAAAACTTTCCCTGTAGAGACTAGAGTGCAGCACAAAGGAATCAGCTGAGGGTTTTATGATAATAATTTTGTCTAAGATCTGCACTGCAGCCTGAAAGGCTGTGCAGAGCTCCTAGAGCAAGATATATAGGAAGCTATTGAGTCATGACACCACCAGGCCTGGTGAGGGCAAAGTGATCACAGTTCACCCACCTTTGGGTGGGTGACATTTCTCACCCCTCTAACTACTGGGATATTTCCAGGATTTCAGTGGGGTTTTCAAGGTTTATCCTTGTACCAGAATACAGGAAAAATGTACCTGAGATGATGATTGCCCCATGCAATCCAGAATCAGTGCTTGAGGACAGGGTGATGCCTTGAGAAGGCTGACCTAAAACAGAGGCTAGACAGAGTTAAAGAATAAAATAGATACTTATTAAAATGTCTTAATGGATACACCTTGGGCAGTGCAAGAGCCTGGCCAGGGCTACACCCAAGATGAGCCAAAATGGTCACAAAATGGACGACCGGTCATAAGGTCTCATACTTTTATAAGTTTCGGTCCATTTGCACACTGGGGTCAATTGTCCAATTACTGCTTTAGATTATGAAGTCCCATCCTTCTTGTTCTCTCTCTTCAGTCCACATTGTTTGTGCTCTTGGGCCTGAAACTTGTTAATGGTTTTCCTTGGTCCCAGGCTAGAAAAGGAATTGTTTTGTCTACCTACTCTGTGACGAGAGCTTACTAACACTTAATATGGAGCTCAGAACTACACACCTAGACAGCACAGAATCTAAATAATATGAAAGGTAAAACTTAAGGCATCAAGGGAAGAAGGGTTGCTGAAGAGGATGCTGATTGCCCCATGCAATCCAGAATAAGTGCTTGAGGATAGGGAAGAAGAGTCACTGAAGAGTATCCTAGTGCCACTCTGAGAAAATTTAAAGAGAGCTAAACTTCCTAGGGAGAACAGAAAAACTTGAAGCTAATGAGAAATTTTCAACCATGAGTCCCTGAGCTTTAAGTGAAGAATACTTCCTTCCTCTTGCAGGACCAATAAAAAAGTGCTGTAAGAATACAAACACTGCAATGACAGATTCAATTTTTCACATTTTAGAAAATCTTTGAACTTTGTGTCTGCAACACAGATAAGGCAAACAATTTATTTGCTCTAACTCAAAAAGTATAAAACAACCATGTGTGTCCAGAGCACAGCAAAAAAAATGGTCAGAGCGCTGAAACAACTCCTCCCATGAACAAAGGCTAAGTGACTTGGGACTGTTCAGCCTGGATAAGAAAAGGCTCCTAGTGTCCCTTGTCAGTGCCTAGTCTCTATTCATTGAATATGAAATCAGAAGAAAAACAGCTAAAATATACTATACACAAGCGCTTAACTGGCCAACATGGCTATTCTTATGCATAAAGCTCTTATAACTTCTATAAAGAACAAGAATTATTACACAAACACAGATTATGGATTAACTTGGGATGTGTGAAAATAATAATGCACTGATCTGTAATTTTCAAAATACGAGAAAGCTACATCAGATTAATTTATAGATAAAATCCTTCATCTACTAAAAAAAGAACAAGACTTGATATGAGTAATCATATGAGTTACTGGAGTAATGAAATTCATTAAGTTTCAAAAAACTTTCCCATAAATTTGAAGAACCATTGTTCATACTGCTATCTATTTCAAGTGCATTTTCATAGGAAGTATCATAGAGAAATAATCCTGTGTCATTACTGCAGTGAACATGACTGAAGCTCACTGTGAGTGAAGATTTGTAATTTTATACAGGAAAATGCTAAAATACTAAGTCCTTCATGTACTTAATGAAAGAAGAAAACAGTAAAAATCCAAGATTAATCTCACTAACAAACTCGTTTTAGCACAAATAGAAACACAAATGTTCCTAAGGGACTCTGTGCTCATTGTTACAAAGTAGAAAGAACTTGCTATGACCCATGCATTAATTTACCGTTTTAAACATCTCTATATTTTTAATAAAAATTACAGATTTCTCTTGTAATACACAGGCACATTTTAAGAGATAAATGTTCAAGAAATTTCACTTGAAACTTGATTGAGACATGTTAAAGGAAAGGAGAGAGGTTTAACCATGAGGCTGGATTAATGTAAATTGATTTGTCCAAGGTTATTTGTTTAGATAATAGAGGTAATAGAAGGAAGGCCCTGGGTCTTACAGAAGTGATGCTCTGAGACGTCCCATCCTGTCATCATGCTCAAAGCAGGTTCACAACAGGGCACACTCCATTTAGGCAGGGAAAATTCAATTAGGATCATTCTGTGGACTCAGGCATCCCCGTGGGGATCAGGATAGGCAATATTCAGATTTCATTGTCTCACAACAATATAGGCCAATGAAAAACATTTTCTGCCCTGCCTTGTGCTCCCCCTTGTGTTTTCCCTAGGTCTGGTCATAAGGTTTTCATATCAGGAAAAACAAAGATAATTCTTTATGGCAGATTTTATTAATTATATTTAAAATAATAAAAACTAATAAAACTATAATTAACTACTATAAATAATGATAAAATAATTGTCAAACCTATGCAAAATTATGAATTTGGCACTGCACAGTGACTAGAATTAAGAAGCATACTGCATATATGGAAACACAAAATAATTAAGGAATAAACCTATAATTAAGGAAGAAATCAAGCAAACACCAAACTAAAAACAACCAAATAATATTTAAATAGTTTCTGGAACCAGATCATTTTTCTGTCAAATAAGTACATATGTCAGCAACAAGCCCCTGAAAAAATCAAGCAGGAGATACTTCCTGTTGAAGCCCTTGGACCAGTGCAACGCTAAGATTTCAAAATAGGGAATGAGATTTAAAGTCAAAATGTTGACTAAAGCATTGATTAAAAGTGAGACTGTGTTGGATCCGTCCTTTTGATCTTTAATGTGTTCTTAACCTCCACACCATGAATGTGTCACAGGTACAGAAATGTCAAGTGTCCAAAATGTCAGTAAGCGGGTTGTGTTTCACAAGAAAGAGTTCTCATACCCTGATGACCAACTCCATCCATCTTTTCCCCAGCATAAGGATACTGATTAATCAGTCATTGGTCCTCAGCCATGAAATGCCAATTTCTTATCCATAATTCTTTCTTACCACTGAAGTGTTAGTGGAGGAGAGTCTGTACTTCTCCTGCAGCAGTTTTCATCTGCTTCCTTTCCACAGTAGCAGCAAAAGTATTTATTCAGAGCAGCTGTCCTTGTAGAACTGAAATTCATGTGAATCCTTTTAGTGGTATGGCAGACTTCTGTGAAGACTTAAGATGCTATACTGAACACAATAGATGAAAATTAAAAGCACAAAGGAAGAGAAGAAAGAGCTTGAGGGAAAATGTCCAAAAGACATAAAATTAATAAACCCTATATTAAACACATCAGGAACAGGAAAGTTGCCAAAGTACCTGTAGGGCCAGTAAGTAACGAAATACAGAAGGAATGTTCAAAGAAGATAAAGTAGGAAATCTCAGCACATGTTTTCCATCTGTTTTCCCTATGGAGAAGAATAAGAAGGATTCTTCAAAATACTCCCTTTTCTGTGCAGGACTTGTCAGAGGATTTTGTTGATGCTGAACTTCTGGAAGAATGTGGACCAAAAAAGAAAAAAAAAATACAAATGAAAAATTTTCTTATCCATGTGATCTGATACATGCTGCAGAGTTAAACAAACTCAGGTCTAAAGTCTTACTTCCTAGAGCTATTGGAGTCCTTTGCAAGAACAAGGATGATCGCATATCTCTACTCAGCCCTGTTGAGGCCACATCTGGAGTGCTGTGTTCAATTCTGGGCTCCTCAGCACAAAAAGAGACAAAAAGCTACTGGAGAGGGTCCAGCAGAGGCCACAAAGATGATGAGGGGTCTGGAGCTTCTCTTATGAAGAGAGACTGAGGAAGCTGGGCCTGTTCAGTCCAGCAAAGAGAAGCCTGGGAGGGGATCTCATTAATGCATTTAAATATCTCAAAGGTGGATGTCAAGAGGTTGTCCAGACTCTTTTTGGTGGTGCCCAGCAACAGGATGAGGAACTGTAGCCATAAACTAAAATTCAAGAAGTTCCTCAACATGAGGAAGAGCTTCTTTATGTTGAGGATAGCAGAGTACTGGAACAGGCTGCCAAGAGATGTCGTGGAGGTGTGTTTGGAATGTCTCCCTCTCCAGAGATATTCCAAATACACCTAAACACACCTAAAAGTGTTCCTATGTCACCTGCTCTAGGTGACCCTACCTTGGCAGGGGAGTTGGACCAGATGATCTTCAGGGGTCCTTCCAAACCTAACAATTCAGTGATTTTGTGATAACCATAAGAAAATCTGAGGAATATTATCTCTCCAGATTCCAAATGGTCTAAAAGATATTGGTGAAATGAAACTGCTGCAATGTGAAGATCCCAGTCCCCGTATGTAACAGGCTAAATAATAGGAACCAGATGGTAGTAAGAATTAGATCACTTAATAAAAATAACTGTATGCTTTCCTCATATACATAGTTAACAAGTTCATAATTCAGTTATAAATAAAACTATTATTAAGATCAATCTCTAATACCCCCTGTCTGCCTCACCATTAACAGATCTCACTGTTTTTCAAAAGTCATTGGTCTTATCTAAGACTTCTTTAGGTCCATTGATCTACCCTTAGGGAGGACTTCCAAAACACGCCAGTGTACATTCTGCTCTGTAATTTAGGAAGCCACCTTAGTTATTTTGGAAGAAGCCTATATTTTTGATAAAAGTAGGAGCCTTCACTATATAGTTTTCATTCCTGGAGGTTGGGTCAATATCTAAAAAGAAAAGGGATGTAGAAGACAGATAACATTTCATTTCTGTCAGTCTATTGGACCAGCTACCTGCATAGCAGACTTTAGCAGATAAAGAAAACACTTCTTGTCTATTGCATTTTAATTATCTGGGAACTAAGAACAGCTGTATCTTTGGGCTGCAGCTTTCAGTCCTTCTACACACTTGCTCAATGGGTAATTTTCTACTTACCTCTCTTCTTGTCCTCTGTTTTCATTTTGAAACTGCAATCTAATTTTTTCTATACATATCTCTTGGTCTAGGAGTGCCAGCATTTGCAATCACAGAATCATAAAATGGTTTAGGGTGGAAAAGACATCATCATGTCCAACTGTTAACCCAGTACTGCCAAATCCACCACTAAATCATGTCCCTCAGTGCCACATTTATGCATCAGGAAAGAATTAAAACAACAGGTGGGACACTATAGTTTTCTGGTTAAAAGGAGGAAACAGACTTCCTATTATGTGTATAGGACCACCTTGCTCAGTGAGTACAAGGGAAAATGGGGATATGTTTGTTGGCTTACCTTGCTGTCGGAGAGTTTTTTTCTGCTAACTATTAATAGTTTTAATAAAAGACAAGGAAAAGAAAGGTGGTATCCACCCATTTCTTAAGAACTAGAAATCAGCTGCAAAGAAGGTAAAGCAGAGTGTACAACTCTGCTTACATGTGTCATATATAGAAAGGACAATTTCTGGAAACTCTTCAGAATGAGATACCTAATTGCATGACTGCTTTTTACTGTACTGGACAAATCTGGTGACCTAAGTGAGTTTGATGTCATAACTGGTCCCTCCCAAGCCTACATATCTTGGGTCCATGTGTTTCTAAACATATTTGGTCCAAATCAAATGGCCATTTCAGATTCATTGGGAAAAGTTATTCTTCAAGATTCATATTTATTTCAGGTGAAGTATAAGAAATTTCTTGTTTCACTGAAGAAATCTTAGTTTGACAGTACCATAACAACATTATTACTACTGGTCTGGGGTATGCAATGGCTGAGGAAAAAATCATCAACTAGGTGATGTGTTGTCCTGAACATTTTCTGTGTGCTGAAGTTGTTTCACAGCTACATTTATGGTAGCATAGCAAACAGGAAAAGCTCACAGGATAATACTATAATACTAGTATTAATACTAATAATAATTTTTCATTTTATGTCAAACATACTGAACATGTATGTCTCCTATCTGAAAAAACAAAGGAACCAGAAAGACTAGATATTACACAAATCAAAAACTTAGCTCAATAACCAGCCATTATTTTTCATTGTATTTCTTAGAAAATGAGCCTGTATTACTGCCTTCTTGTTTTGTACATCTGGCAAACAATTGTCCCTCCCCTTACAATAATTTCCAAACCAATTTACCAATTTCAGTCAAATGCAGCTCATATATTAGGGCCTCAAATGTTAAATTCCTCCAAATTTTGTGAAAAGAGGCAGCCAGATAAAGCAAACACAAACAATCTACAAAATTTAATACCACCGCTAAAGGGAAAAGTGCACTCTGAGCTGAAATGTTTTTTTAACACCACAAAATCTATTTCACATAGAAGTGGAGTATAAATGCATTATAGTTGACAAAAACTAAAGTTAATTTTGAAAGTAATTTTGTATATTATTTTGCATATTGTCATCAATATGAGATCTGTGATGATTTGCACCAAATTCAAGTTTTCATCCTACATCATTTCTATAGTGAACATTATAATTATGTTGCATTTTTGCAAGGAGGCACATTTTCATCTCCTAGACAAACCAGTAATATTAATTTTCATCTCCTAGACAAACCAGTAATATTCATTTTCCTAATTACAAATACCAGGATATGAAACAGAGAATTAAGACATGATGTAGGTAACAGGAGCTCTGTGTTCATTTCCTTTGATGAATAAATAATTGGTTATTTGATTAATAAATAATAATATTTTGTTACCATTTTTCTCAAACACTTCAAAAAAAAAAGGCTTCCTGACATTGTTTTATTGGTTATTATCTAACAACACTGTTTTGGATTCAGGAAATATTTTTGCCTAAATTTCTCAGCTGAAGAAAGTGGGGCATATGCAGTTTTAGAAATATATTTTACCTCCCTGGAAAGTCAAAGATTCTGCACTACAAGTTCCTATGCTTTTTAAGACACCGTGAACAAAAGAGGGAATGAAAGGAGAGATGCTCAAAATGTGATGGTGTGGTGTTTTTTTCGAAATGTATTTGCCCAGCCAGAGATTAAGCAATTGCTCCATTTTGTGATTGCAATTGAATAGTGGCAGCACTTTTACTGATACAATTTTTTCCTGCAAAGAATATTTACATGCTTTATGCTTTTTTGGCCTGAGTATCCTTTTCACAGCAACTGAGGCTTAGGAGGGAAGGTGCAGAGGAACAGTGCAGCCCAGATTATTCCCTCTGAGGTCCTACAAGCAACAGTGAGTAAGGAACAGTAGTAAAATTCCATCAGTGGAGGTGTCCACTCATGCATGTATCCACTCCCAGGTCAGAGGAACTGTTCATGTTCCTCTAATGGGGCAAACAACAAACAGTTTTCAGAATTTCTGCCTTAACCCAAATGTCAAATCTCGGATACTTGGTGACACATGAGTCCAAATCAAACCTTATTTGCAATTTCCTTGTTACAAACCTCTGTCTTCTGTAAGAGGAGATAGTCTGCATCTCACTGTGCTGCTAATTGAAATAGAGAAAAATAGACAAGAATCTCATGTTCCGAAATATTTAGTCAGGTCTGATAATGAACAGCACAAAAAGCTTTGCTTTCAAATAACCCAGCATCTATATTAATGTTGTTATTCATCTTCCAAATGTACTGGCTTATCATAAGTAAAATAAAACAAAAAATCCCCCACAAGCATTTTTATTAGACACAAATTCTCCTTGAGTTGATACTTGTAAATTGTTTTATTAGTGAAATTATTTTGATAACAAATCATTTTGCAAGAAATGTTATTTTGGGAATTTTAGGAAAGGGCGTCTAATTAAAGACAAACATAGTAGCTCCTATTTATGGAAGGAACCATTCTGAGCATCTTCTATTAAACTAGTACCATCAAAAAAGCAAACTTTTCACGTTCTACTGCTAATAAACATTTATAGTACTTCTCAGATTATGACACCTCATGTTCAAAAGACTTTTCATAAACAGGAGTCTGATAATGTCTTTCTCAAAAAGATAATTTTAGCATGCTACAAACGGTTTTATAAAAACTAATTGGAAAGCTTTTCTGCATATATTGTTTGTGTTCTTCAGTCGTGCTGTGACCCCCAACACCCTTGTCCTACAATCCAGCTTTTGAATAAACTAGAAATTTTACTACACACTTAAATACAATGAAACCAACTTTTGTAGTAAAAGAAGGTTTTTTTAAAATTAAATTTGCTGTAAAAATTGGCACAAAAGGCAGTAGTGCACCTTGCTATTAGGGAAAGATAAAGAATAAACTGTAAAAGTATAAGTTTCTAATATTGTATGTACATTTCAAGCTGCTGCAATACCCGGCCTAATTTTAGGCAAACTGTTTCAACTACTGGCTGAAATTAACCTCATGGCAGCATCATGGAGTTTGTGAAGGCTAATTTACTGTGCTTTACTTTTGCTGCATACAGTGTAGACATACTTTTACTTTTCTGAAGTTTTGTGTACAAGATTAAAAAGAATATTGTGTGCATAAATACATATATTCTACTATGTATGAATGCTAGAAAACAATGCCCAGAATTAGAATTCTGCATGAGAAATCTTGCATAAAACTGTGTTCCCATTAATATAAATGTTCTGATGAAGGATTTTTTTGTTTTATGCTGAAATTTTATGAGCTGTAACATGAAAATTTAGTGTATGAGGAAAAGCAAGAAATCTACAAAACCAGAAATGTGTGTACATGGGGTATACTGTTGCTGCTCCTATTTGCATTCTGTGCAATGTAAAGGTCAGTTTAGAATGGTGATGCCACACAATAATATTCTTTAAAGAGTAAATATATTTACCAGGTTTATGTCCTAACTTGATATATTTAGAGATATCTGAACACTAGATTGTTTGAACAGCACATGTTAGACTGGGATTTTAGAATCACTATGGGCAATAAATAACTAGCTGGGAGCAATGTAACTTTGTGTGTAATGTACAGAAAAACTTGCTGAATTTTGTCATTAACTGGGCTAAGAAAAGCTCCCTTGATTTTTTAGTTTTTTCAGAGTAGATATTCCAAAGGAGCTGCCCATAAAAGACTCAATGGCAATATTAATTAATTTCTTATTACCATAGAATTTAATTAATATTATAGAGGAGCTATAGGTGGTAACTCCAGAGAATATATTTTTAGGTTTTTGGGTTTGGGGTTTTTTTTAAGAACTTGACTAATATACAGTTAAAACTGTGTTGCAAAGAGACCAGAATTTAAGGAGTTTAAAGGACAAGAAGAACACATACCATGCTGTTGTGTTATTTGAATACCTTGGTTATCAGAGAAAAAAATAGAATACAGTGCATCATTCCCAGTGACACCAACTGTCCGCTAGGAGGACTGAAGAATATTGCAACTGGGACTAAAAAGCTGGACTTACAAAAATCCATAAACACTTTATCAGAAAAACTGGCTCAAGCAAATAAAATGATGCTAAGTTATTTTGATGGAAACATATGCTTTCCTAGTAGTTGGCGGCATTTTGTAATACTACTTAAATAGAACAAATACGTTTTATAACTGCTGAAAGGGCTAATGCATCATTCAGCCCCTTTCTTTTGCTTTCAAATGTGCCTACTAAAATTTTAGAGATCTGAGACACAGCCAGACATGGTTTTTGGAGCCAGAAACCATGGCATGAAACTTAGACACTAAAAAGTAAAAACAGAAAAAAGAAATCATTATCACGTGATTATAGAGAAAAAGCTCACATTGCCGCCAGACAAATTATGCCCATGTATTTGTCTTGCTTTCCTCCTGAGTTTATCAGAGTAGCCAAAATACAAGGGGAAAAGTAAATCTAATTAGTATAAGCAGGCCTTCTTCTTGATATTTTGTTTATACTCCCATCTTTCTCCTATTTATTTATTTTTTATTATTTTTCATTTTTCTATTTAGATTAGAAATTCTGACAGAAGCCATTTTTTCTCTAGGTTTACACAATGTCTGGTAAAGTTTGGGGACGAGGAGAGGAAAATTTTGATGGGATTTTTTTGAGCAAAAATGTTAATGAAGTTGATATGTCTGTTCACAAGAAGAGGAATAAATCATCCAAATGAACAATTCCCTTTCTTCCATCTATTATTCCTAACCACATTTACTTCCAAATACAAAAGCAAAGCTCATTTATGTTTTACTGTTAACTCTCTACTTGCTACTACTTGAATACTTGAATTAATAATGATATAATACTGCAATATAGATTACTCTGCAGCTGTGATATTCTAAAAGAAAACAGAAGAAAAGTAAATTTGTGGATGTCGCCTCAAAAAAAAAAAAAAAAAAAAAGAAAATTGAACCCTTTGGTTTCTTTTACTACAGCTAAACAGAGTTCTTCTGCTCCAAAATTGTTACTTTTTGTGTCTACTGCAGAATCTTCTCAGACTGCGGAATAATTTTCTTTGGAACACTTTAGGAATCATTAAATCCCTTTTCTGAGGCCTTTTAAATGCTGGTAATTTCCCTGAATGATTGATATCCTCCTTCCTTGCCCCAGCTCTGAAGAGAATACCTTTCCTTTTGGAACAGCAATCTTCATTTTCCTAGGGAAAATATATTCCTTCAAAACTGAGTTATAAGTTGGAGCCACAGTCTTGCAAACTTCAACTCAAAAGAATGCTTTGTATCCCAGCACAGGCACAAGCCGGGTCTATGACAACGAGTTCTCTCAAGGTCATTTATGGTCAGAAATGTTATTATGTAATTACAGAGATGTTATTATGAAATTATAGAGATCATATTATGTAATTATAGCACCTTCTCTTTTTAGCAGTTATCAGCTACAGTTGAAGAAATGCTCACTATTTCATATTCATGCATATCCCATTGATTCTTTATTTCTTATTTAATGTTATTTATCAGCTAGCCTTAGGAAAAAAAGATTACTTAAATTGCAAAATTCCACTGAAGAATTTGCTAAATCAGAAGGGACACAGCCCAAAGCTTGAACATTTACATGTTTATTTTGTCTTGTAAACCTTAGTTTGAAACACTCCCTTTTTCTTCCTGACAGACAAACTTGATATGACATTTACTGTAACATGATGACATTTTTACAAAGTCACTTTTGGACTATATCCGTACTTTGTTTAAAAATAAAAAAAAAAAAAAAGAAGATCTACAAGCAGGGGGATGGTTATCATATAGTATCTTGAACAAATTTAAAGCATAGAAAACATAGTTAGAAAAATTGTGAGAAAAATTCCACAACCAAGAAAGAAAACTTGTATTAGAGGTTCTGATCTATGTTTATGTGTAAAGACAGAAGTTACAGAGATGAAAAAATTGCTACACATTTTCTTGCTTTATTTTTTACAGTTTTGAATTCTCTAGTTAATAATAATATTGGATTTTCTTTCTCTCTCCTCCTGCCTGCACTCCCTCCTCCCTTTCATCCCCTTCAACTACATTCAGGCTGCCTGATCAAAACAAATTACAGGACAGCCTTATAAATTAGTTACAGTAGACTAATGTCTAATGGTGACATGTCTGTTTTGCCATGGTGATGCTCATCCTCCAGAGGTAATGTCACCTAGGTTGTCAGACAAGCAACAGCATTTTCATAAATAATCCATGTGATGCTAATACAGGATGATTTGTGATGCCTTATAAAAAGTTTGGTTGGGTTTGATTGAGTTTCCCTCAAGATATTGTATACTTAACATTATGACCTGATCTGACTTGGCTGATTCTAATTTCTGAAAAGGCTACTCTGAAATCCGGGTGTGTAACATGAAGACACAATGTTACCCATGCACAGCTACTTTGGTAATACACACAAGACTGTAGTATTTTGCATGTATCTCTGATTATATCAAAATTTCACGAGTGCATCAAAGTACCTATAGAGCTAAAAAGTCTGGCTGACATTTTTCTAGCATGAATTTATTGGGTAAGAAGAGAAAACAAAGGGAGTTGAATCTCTTCCCCGTGATTACCATGGCTTCATACAATTTGCATGCTTCAGTTCACATGACACTGACCTGTCATTCAACTGCACAGCCCTCTCACACCCCTCCTGCCCTACCAGATCATGGCTGATCTGGACCAAATTCCACTTTTCAAAAAAGTGAACGTCCATGCTGGCATTAAACTGCAGGTAAAACTAGAGAGGGAAAATATTATGTGATTAATATAATGAGGCTATGTACCTTATTTGTAGAATATCACCTCCTTTTCAACTAATAAGGGCAAAAAGGCAAACACGGGGTTGAAATATAAATGAGTCTCTAACTGGTTTACAAATATGAGCCAGATGCTCATTATCATATTGGAAAAATCTCAGCATGTGCCCCTATTGATATATTGAGCTAGAAACTACCTTCACATGTCTCAACACAACTAGTTTTAATTTTACTGGTTGATTGTCTACTTCTGGTTAAGGACATCTTGAGCTCTTCATAAATGCTCTGGTTATTTCTCTACTTTCTTTAATAGGATATGTTTTGCCAATGTCTCGACATATTTCCCAGGAAATTACAATGTCCTCACTGTTGTCACACAAATTTTACGAGTGAAACAATATGGTTCTTAATTTAAAAAGAGTTTTAACTATCTTCAGCACTTTTCAAGATATGATGGATGTATGATATGGTCAGCTTAGGAGGAAGAATTTAGTACAGACTGTCTTTACAAAAAAAATGAAAACTAGGAATGCCTTCTCAAATTTCTTATATTCTCTTTGTTTTCTGCAATGTGGCTTATGATACAAACACTCTAATACTCATCTATAGAAATCAAAGAGCTTATTGAAAAAACGTGAGAGCTCCGGCAAATCCTGCATCCCCTTCACACTCTGATCAAAGCAACAATATAATGCCAGAATAAGACAACAATTCAATAATGAGACTGACTCATAGTATGACATCCAAGGATTCAAGGTTCAGCTCAATTCTAGTAAGAATAGAAAGGGAGTTTTAATATTGCTGCAAAGTGATGTATTGGACACCCTGAGTTGGTGGCATACCCATGTCATGGCGTTTCAGTTGTGCAATTGCAATTGTTCCCCTAAAACCCTTATTCTCCGCAGCAATCTTTATTCTCCTTATTCTCACAGTTGTAGCATCCGACTGCATACCTGGGGAAATGGAGAGTCTCTTCAGTAAAGTGTTGATGAAATTCATTCTCTGGAAAAGTCAATACTTTTTAGAGGTCACAGTTTTTCTCCCAGATGTTCCCCTCAAAAGCTTTGTGGAAACAAATGAAGCCATCTTGGTAAATAAAGAGGACTCCTGGTTTCAAAATCTAACTCTATCATGCCTTCCCTCTGACATTACTGAAGTTCTACAGGAAAATTAAATGTCATAAATTAATTCAGAAGTTGATTCCTGCAAATCTCTGTTCTTCCCCAAACCTGAAGCATCACTTCACTGGAAAAGATCTACCTCAAAGTCAAGATTATTAGACTACTTTACTTCTGGTGAGTTAAACTGACGGATGAATGTGGATCTGTGAAGCAGCCTCCAGTCATCAGTGCATATCTTGGAATTTTAGTCAGGACTTTAGTTTACAGCCATAGTGAGAGAGGAATACAAGTTGCTCAAGCTGGATTCCCACATGATAAGCCTCTTCTCTTTCACGGTAGGGCAGAGGGGTTTCTCCAAAGCAACTTTCCTTGGCTTAAGCAACATCTTATACTTCCCCAGCTTATTAATATAAAGCCATTTACTCTTCTCAAAGGGCACACTGACACATCAGAAAAATGGCTGCTGAAGTTTTTTCTTAGTCCTCTCTGGGCAACCAGTCACACAGGGTCTGGGTCTTTTACTTACTGGGCTGATTTACAGCTGTAGACCCCTGTTCCTTTGAGGGATTTTGAGACACCTTTAGAAAGGTCTGTGATCGATTTTTCATTAACTGGGCTTTCACAATAATGACTTTTCTCTTGACCTCATAATTTGGTACAGCCTGTAAACAGCTTTTCCAAACATAATTTCCAGCTGGATATTTGTGGTTTAAGACATTTCAGCAAGCACACTGCCATAGTCCTTTATTCATAAGAGTTTTATTAATATGAAGACTTTCTGAAACCAAAATTCTAGTTTTAATTGCTTGAAGAGAAACTTTATGCACTAATTAAAGGCATCTTTAACACCAGATGTGCCCTCCCTGTTCCAATAGGGATATTTAGCTATAATAAAGGAAAGCAATAGTCCCATAAATGTCCCATCCTATGTTTCCAGGTGTCCACCTTTAGCACAGCAATCGTGACAATATCAAGCAAGCTAAAAAGATCGTTTCCCACATACGGTGTCAGTGTCCTGAGGCGTTCCCCCACCCTGACTTATGCTCAAGTTTTTCCTGGCTGATATATACTGCTTTGAACAACGGGCTCGAAGATGAAAGCAAGCAATCACTACTTCTAAAGAATAAAAAATGTATATCAACATCTGTATCTGAGCAACATAAGCAACAGAGCTCCACAAAGCAGCCATTAACAGTGCCTTTGGCACTGTTAGCTGCTGTTTCCTAGTCAATGATCATTGAAAATAGATTTTCTCTGTTCTCCCAATTTTAATTTTTTTAAACAAAAGTCAGGTGTTAATCATGTTCTCAAAAATGTGTTCTCCTGCCTCTCATTAGCACCTGTTAATGAAATGTATATTCACATGTCCCAATATTAGATTTACCTTGCCAATTTCATCAGGGCTCTGTTTTTCCATGACATAACTTGAATACGTACCAGATGAACAGGAAAACAATACTAATTTTTTCTTTTTTTTTTTTTAATTAGATTCAAAAGAGTCTGTTGTGCCAATTAATACAGTACACTAGAAAGAATCAAAGGTGTATCTTTCTGCACACCACTCATGTGGCATATATGCACACTGTTGCAGATCTTTTCTTCCATACTTGGATATACTTTGGATGGGATGCTGTTTTCTAAGAGGTTTTTTTTTTTTTTCAGACTTTCTCAGACTGAATTGAATACAAAGGCCCAAGGCACTCAAATTATCCAAGTAGTTCATGTCTTTGGAGGAAACACAGTATGGAATTAAGGTACAGTTTGCTGAGGAAGAGAATACTGGCTCTGTTTCACAGGAAAGTCTGCTTCAGTAAATTTTATTTCAAATGCCAAGGTTTGTTTTGTGTGCACTATGGCAGCTGATCTGCCAGAAAGAGTGGAAAGTAGAGATGATCCAGCAAAGCAAATTTTTTGTTTCAAAATTGTTTGGCTTTGGGAGGGATATAAAGAGTGTCAGATCAGTTCTTTAGCAGATCAATACTTCAGAAGAAAAATTAGCTAACATTTCTGAGCATCTCCATTCAGATTCCACTGTCAGAGGCCATTCATTCCTGAATTTTATTGATGTTTTAGATGTGCAGACAGCTGACAGAATGTTTTCTGTCTTCGAAAGGGCAACCTCTATATACTAGAAAGCCCAGATTTTCATTAAATTTTCTGAGTGGCCCTAGAAATTGTTACATTGTTTCTTTCATCCTCTCCTTACATTTCTGTTTCAAAGTCTGTAAGATTATTTCAGTGAGACAATTTCAGTGATCAAACGCCTCTCAATATGAATGTGGAATCTCCAGAATTATGTTGTGTGAAGGTAAATAAGATCCTGTATTATACTACAAAACAAAATGTTGACAATAAAAGCCAACATAAAAAAATCCCAATATTTGTTAAACCTTATGTTTTCCTAAATATAAACATGCTTTCACATTAATATCCAGGAAAAAAAGATCCTTTTTATATTTTTTTAAGCTATCAAATTATACTAGATCTTTTTGTAAGAGATCTGAACTGATGATACATCCTATACTTATTATTTACTTCTTGAGAGTAATAAAGCTCACACAGATTTGAAAATAGTTTGATAAATATAAGGAAAATAAATACCAGCTTTTTTAACGGACTTTTTAGCAAATCAAATTGCATGCCTTGTATATGGGATATGACTGGATAAAATTGCTCCAGGCTTCAGTATTATTGTCATTTGAGAAAGCAAACAATAGAAACCTATTTTCAGTCAGTTGTGAGCCTGCAGTTTTTTCAATGATGTAACCATACCTTCAATATTCATGAGTGAAGACAAGTACAGAAAATTCCTAATCCTTCGGTGAAAAATACAATATCGCAGTCTCCCTCCCTGTTTCTGTTCATCCCTGCACAAACACCGACAGCTACTCCACAACCAAAAGAAGTACAGTCAATTGTCTTGTTATGCTCCTTTTGCATTACAGATGCATTAGAGCTCTGCTTAGGTTTCATAATTGAGTTATAGCAATCATCCACATATTAGATTCTAGGCTGAGCTTTGGCAAGACTAAATAATAGATTGAAAAATACAATTATTGCTTACCTACAGAATTCCTTTGCTTGGGAGGTAAAGCATATCTATCAGAAAAGTTGTTGGTTTTTTTTTCCTCAGGCCTATTCAATAAATAAACGTTACACCAGGATTCTTACACAGAGTATCTTTGAAATGGGTTTTGTATTGATTTTTATAACTACCCTGTTAGATGACGTTATCCCTTAGTGTGTCATGTTTAGATGGGTCCGCCCGGAGCAGGTCACTGAGGTGATAACTGTCATTTGGAGGGACAGAAAGGCAATCATAGCTTTTTCATTACTTACTGTTTTCCCCTGCAAGTGTAGGATCATTTGACATATTATGGTTTCTGTGATTTAAGCTGCATTCTGAAATTAAGTGCTAGAATATCAAGCTGTGGGTTTAGAAAAATAAACTTCATGTCAAAGGAACCACATGGCCCGTAGGTCATAACAAAGATCCAGGAGAAGTGACAGTCCTCAGCATTTAAGAAAAACCAAAACAAACCCCAAACACACACCCTCCAAAAAATCACTCAGAAAATAAATATGTTTTTATAGGAGGCAAAAGGAACGAAAATTGTTAAAGTAATTTCAGACTGCACTTCCCATGTAAATGAACAATTGAAAATCAATTTACAATCTGACCCTCTTCATTTTCCATGCTGAAAACATCACCAATTTTTTAATGTATTTAGTATGCTCAGAAAAAGAATCACCAAAAAATGGTTTTCACCAGCCTTCAAAACACAGCCATGCTTTGCTCAAAAGTGACCAAGTTTCTAAGGAAAGTTTTATGTCCATACAAACTCATTCTAAACCAAATCTATATGAATGTGTAGTTGCCAACAGAAAGTATAGAATGTCAGAGTTACTAAAATGTTTATATAGAACAAGGAAATTTCTTATATTTTAACTAAGATTTTGCAATTTTTAAAAATTAATCAAATATCGAGTTAAAAACCAGGTTATTTAACTAATAGACTAGTCTTCTGTGTCAGTTAGATTTTTATATGTAAACTGGGTTTGGGGGTATTTTTAAAACAAGGCATAATATCAAAGTGGCCCTTCCCCTGTTAATCTTAAACATTTACTGTGTAAGAACTGTTCATGTACTTAAGGGATCAGCCCTGTCTGATCAGCTGTCAGTTTGGGGTTTTTTTTCATGTATTCAGGATCTTCATTTTTGATCAAAATCATATTTCATTCACGAGTCAGTTCATGCTTCCCTTACACGAAACTTATTTTTTACATCTCTCTGTCTGTAAGTCTCTGGAAGCTCCCACAGTACTATAAAATATCAGTATAGCGCTGCTCATCTATTATATGGTCATTGGATAGAATGCAAAAACTAACCTGGAAGTGAGGTCTGGCAAAAGATATTTTAATATTCTGGAGAACCACAAAGATGATCAGTGGGCTGGAGCACTTCTCCTGTGAAGACAAGCTGAGAGAGTTGGGGTAGTTCAGCTTGGAGAAGAGGAGGCTATGGGAGACCTCACTGCAGCTGCCAGTACTAGAACTAGAACTTCAGATCTAGTGTGTGGCTTCCCTGCCCACGGTGAGCAATGTAGAACCAGACTCTCTTTGGTTCCTTCCAATCCAATGATACATTGAAAAGATCCTAAATAAGTGCCAGGTTGCAGAATTTGCTCTCTCTTGTCTTCTTTGTCACTCTTTAAACCCTGTGGACATGCAAGGTTTTGCCATGTGTAGGAACAGTTTCAAGGTTATTATTGTAGTCAGGTGGTTCAGGTACACCCTAAAGGGCAGAAGGTATTGGTCCCAATAGCTTGAGGCTGAGGAATCCAGGCCACTACATGCTGTGCAGAGGTTTAAACCATGGGGCTTTGTGCTTTACTATATTTTCAAGGAGAAAGTCCAATCTATTTCTCCTGAAGTAACATTCTTTTCTATTACTCCAGACTTCATAGGTTTCCCAGAGTCTGGAAAAAGACAGGAACATGCTCAAGCATGTCTGTCTATGCTAGTTCTCAGCAGCTCCTTCCTTAGAAGTCAATTTGGATTTCATGCTGAAATGCTTAAACCAAGATTAGTGAAATAAGCCACCATTCCCTTACCCCTCCACTTTCAACAAAGTAAGGTAAGTAACTAACAAAATAGCTTTCTTGGGGTTTTTGTTTGGTTGGGTTTTTTTTTTTAAATAGGCAACTATTACATTAATATTTATTGAAGTGATTATGGACATCGTCTTTTCAAATCATAAATCTATGTATTTATATATAAAGTATTGTTAACCTTCATTGATCTTAAAATGCTCCACGGTAGAGTTGTAGTGTTGCAACTAAAATTAAAGCCTTTAACAGGTGCTGGTTTACATTATACATATGATTCTTTTAAGTAATACTACTTTTAGGTTGCTATCTCAGATCGTTAAGAAAAAACTGACCATAAATGAGATCAATTATTTTTAGAATGTGCTCAAAAATTCTCTACTTACTTGGCCATAAAAATAAAAGGTGATCAAGTTACTCCTCTTTTTGTCAGATATTTGAACTATGGTTGGATATCAGCACTATTTTAAAAAACTACAATATACAAAATCAAAAGAATAGATGTGTGAATTGAAAAATAACCATTTGGCACATCTCAAAACCAAACACATTAAAAAATAAAATGGTGGTATAATTTCCAGTGAATGTCTGGTCAGTGTATTCAGTAATTCTATCACTCATAAGAAAAAGCTGATCAGATTTATTGATGACACAGGGATTGGTTGATTAAAGATAATGGTGAGAATAGGCTATTTATTCAGAGGCATCCAGATCACATGGTATCATGGGTGTATTCAAATAACATGAATTTTAATATACATTTAATACATTCAGTATTCAGCCAGAGGCATATTTTGAGAGAACTCAAAACCAGGTTTCTGATGGAGTGCTAGTCACCATCTTATTAATTATGAAATATTACTTTTTCATATTCAGAAGACAGTCTTAAATTTTACTATTTAGGAGTTAAAAGAACCTTTGTATTTTTCTTTTTTATCATATTTGCAGGAAATTATATCATTGGAAGATATTCAAAACCAGTAGTTTTCATTTGGTGTTTTTTCACTGGTTTTCATATGCAAAGTCTTCTGCTTTCTGGATGTCATAAAATTCAAATTGCAGGCACACATTTTTCCCTTGGAAAGAAATTAAATCATCATAACATTGATCACTGCAGTCATTCCCTGAGATTCTAGAGCAGTTTAAGAATCTAAGCTTTTTCAAATTATTCAAATGAGTCTCACTAGAAATATCCACTGTTAATTATGAGGAATTAATAAAAGTTGTACAGTGTTCTTTTCAAACATTAATATGCTTCCTCCAAAGGGGAGCTAAGAGAGTATTGTGAAGCAAAGTTTATTGTCCCTACAGAAAGATATAACTGTGGGTTAACTGTCAAGGAAATATGACAATACTATCCTTTTTTCACTGACATTATATTTTGAAAACACAGAATATTAAATCAGGATACTATCAGTTATTCTTCCTTCCTTAAATTCAAGCCACAAAGGTAGTGAACATTGAGTGAAATTGACATTTTTTAACTTCTCAAATCTCTTTCATGATAAAAAATTAGTTGGGTTTTTTTATTATTATTTTACTGAGAATACTTTCTTTTCTCCCTTAGTGGGTCACAGACTTGCCAAATTACTTTACATTGTATCATTTTAAATATGCATTATTGCCTATCATGTCAACCTTCAGAGATATAATCCCAAAAATGTATTCAGGTTGTTTAAAATCCACTCATATAATTCTGATAGAGAAACAGTACAAGAATCTATTGTAAAAAAAGATCCATTCAACCACAATATATTTATAACTTGTCACAGACTATTAATATGCATCATCCCAACAAAGACTGTCTTTGTTCCAAACCGAAAGTGGAAGAACTGAGTGAAGCTGGGAGGATTCTTGATCCACAGGCTCCGGTTGTTCATTCTTAAGCCAGCATGGCTTCTTTTTCATGGATATACTTATTTACTTTGTCTTCTTTCAGGAATGTAAAAGGAGTTTAAAGTAGCTTTAGCTGGGCTGCAAGATTGGGTTAATAAGATTAAAGCAAATCTTTTCAATTCTTTAGTCATCTTGTCTTGGGTTTGACTATGTGGTCTGAGGAAGCCTTTGAGCTTCAACTGAAACAACCTTCACATTTCTCAAGATGAAAACTTCTTAATTAAACCCAATCTTCACTGATAGAAGCCAGCTTCTAGAGAGCCATTTTATATTTACCATAAAATTATTGCAGCTACTTGGCAGATCTGTTCTGTCTCTGTGACACAACTGCCCAGATGGCCCCAGTAAGTCCAACTGTTTTCAAGGAAGAGCCAGATAGTGAGGAAGCATCAGCACAACGTACTAACATCTGATTTCTAGGTGTTCCATATGCTGAGGTGGCACTACACTTCTGGGAGCTTGGATCACTAAGGTTAGGTCACTCATTTCTTCTTCCTCACATACACAGAGTGTCTGGTTTACAGCCTAATTTACCCTTGTGTCAAGCGTGTCACATTCTTTTCCCATTCCCTGTCAGAAAACACTCTAATTTTTTAAACAAATTAATATAAACTAACATTTTTGAAGAAAAGTCAAATATTTCACAGAAATTAAGTAGCTTTACATCCTATCTTCCTAATATTGTCCAGCAGAAAAACATACAAAAAAATCTGAGAAAAAAAAAAGAATATTATGGAGTCATCATTATTTTTCTTTAAATTTTCTTTCACTACAATACAGTGACATAACATTTTGTGAGATCTTGTATTAAAACAGCATTTCTTTTACTCTTTCTAACCTAGACAAGAATTTCCACAGATGAATTTGGTTGAATCCATTATCTTTTGTATGAATGTTACATTTTAGAAAAAAAAAAGTATTTTCTAGAAGTAAACAAGATTCAGTACACTTGATAGAATAGGATGAAATAAAATTTTTGGAAATGCAAGAGCAGTGATTCCAAGCATCAATTTACATATCTGTATTTAGCTTATGTTGGTTTTGTCAGTGTTTGTGATCTATAACACCAATTTCTAAAAACTGTCTGCCAGTAGAGGATACCAAATTTTTTAAATGGCTCCAGCAGAGAGATCTGTCTGGGGAACTCCAGATCACCATATATGGCACTAAACCTGAGTAAACCTGTAGAAACTGTTAATAATGTATACAAACAATAGGTCTAAGGAAACCTGTGAATCAATGGGGAAGAAATAACCCAGTACACATTGAGAAGCAATGTGCTCACAGTTTATTAATGATCTCTGTAGGACTGAAAGTGAGGGTGATCTGGTTGAAATACTATATTTTGATTTTTGCAGAGTTATCTGCCACATCTCTTGTGGTAGGCTCTAAAAGAAATTAAAATTTTAAGGTGCAACACAAATATCTATTTGTATATTATGGAACAAAAATAAGGATAAATTGTGATTCTGGGGAGATAGGTCAATAATGCAGACTGGTAGGAATCTGCATTAGCATCTTCAGTGTCCAAAATAAGCTGTCATTACTAAGTTGTTCAAGGTTCTCAAGTTGGAATGTCTAGATATGTGAAAATGCCGAGGACAAATGTTCACCATTATTTAGGAGAAAATAAAATGTTATTTCAGGTGACATTCTGGTCCCACAGAAAGTAAAACAGCACTAGGAGAGGGAGTGAGGAGGATCTGTGGCACATTTTCTCTACAAAGTACAGTTAAAGAGATAATAACTACCATATGGAAGAAAGATAACAGTCTATAAATAGATTTATGAGAAAGTGATATAAAATCAGAAGCGCCCTGGATGAATCAAAATACTGCATTAAAAGGATGATACTGTACCACTTAATGAGTACAAAAAGCAGAAGCAGAAATTCCTGGATATGTTCGCAGAAAAAAATCAAAAAAGGCACTGTCCTTGATTCACCATGTCCACATGCTGCTCACAACTAGGAGGGTGCACAGAGGGAATTATCACTGCTTCCCTAGGCATCTGCTGCTAGTCACAAATGAAGAAAGGAAAGCAGGATAAGATGGACTCTTTCATCTGATCCATCATGGCAGCACTAATGTTTTTATTCAGGAGCCCCTGGCATTAGAGAGGCGAAACAATGTCAATTAGCTGATTAGCAGTACCTTGCAACAGAGAAAAGCAGATGCTCTTTAACTAAATTGCTTTATTTGGAATGCATACAGGACTGCAGCAGAAGTTCCCACAGAGATCTTGCAGACTGGCCAACTGCAGTTCTTCTCAGCACAGCTCCGTGTCCATCTCGGGGGCGTGAGGCAGGAGGGGAGGTTATTGCATACCCTTCTGATGCACCCATCCAAGCTCACTGTAGGAGCACCTATTTTAGAAGCAAACCAAGCATACAATCCTGGTATTACTTGTTTCTTTCTTTTAAGTTGCTGACACTAAATCCACAAGCTTTTTGAGATCAAGGCTGTCTGAAAATTTATGCATGTGAAACACACAAATGTCAGTGTCCACCTCTATTATTTTACTGGGTTTGGTTATGTCCTTCATCTATGGTCCTTGCAATTGAGAAAATGCTTTGACCCTTCAGAAAGAGCCTCTATTAGAATCAGAATTGATACAGATCTCTTTACCAGTTGACAAGAACTAAAAGGAGACAGAAGAAATCTAATGGCTATAAAACTTTTTAATATAATTTGGATCTCCAGGGCTAGAGCTTTGAAATCCTAATATTTCACCCACTGCAAGGCATCATCAGAGATCAAAAGCAAAGTCTTTGGAGTGGTTTGTACTCTAATACTTTTGGATTTCTCTTGAGTGCAACTTGGGTCTGAATTTCTTTGATTTAAGGGTAGCTATGTTATCACTATTATGTTTTATTACTATTAAATGGCACGTCCACTTTCAGCTGTAATCAAAGTTTTTCTTGTGTGGTAATATAGGGTCTGGTTATAGGACTTTTGCTAAGAGACAGTGTTTGTAATTCACAGAGCACTTTGAGATTTGCAAATAGGGTCTCATAATTCAGTTTAAAGAATAAGAGTGGAAGGCAATGGAATTAAATTATTAACATTATATGGACACTCGATTTCATTTCAACTGACTTTTCATCATGAGGACTTTTCTTGACATATAAATATGAAGGTCTATGAAAGAGGGAGGTTTTTTTGGTTGTTGTGAGAGAATGAGATTATTAAAAGGAAATTAGTCACTTGGATAAAAACTTCAGCCAGGAACTGAGTAGTACATCAGGCAAAAGCACATAGTCCTCATAAGGACTGTGCAAAATAGGGAACTTTAATCATCTGCATCTTGTTGCATTCAGGCATAAACCACTGAAAAGGGAAGTGAGGCATATTTTGTGGGGGTTATACAAACTGCAGTTTTTTGTGAAGATTACATCTCAAAGCTGAACACAATGGCTACTGGAGCTTTTTATCTATGACCAGTTTTGCAATAGTCTCCACAAATCCACACCACAAATCATGAATCACAAAACCAACACACAGAAAAATACCTGTGTCCCAGAGACATTGCCACCTCATGGCCAGATCCAAAGAGAACTAAAGCTGAAGTGGACTGTAGATAAATTTAGCAGCCTACACCCAAAACAGCAATCATGAAATATGTGACTGTTCAGGAACATCTTCACAGAAGAGAAAAGTTTCCTGTTTATTACTCTGTTAGCTCTGTTCTTCTCTATAAGTGAAAACTATATTATGCCTTGGTATTCAGAGGAACACAGTGCTATACATAAAATATACAATTTGGAGTGTTTTGTTCAGAAATAACTCTGAAATCTGTTAAAGTAAAATAGTTCTGGCAAATTAATATATTTTAGATGTCAGATACAGTTTGTGAATTCTTTATAAGCCAAAATGGGAGAAAAATGATAACAATTATTATTTGTTGTGAATAACCCAACTCTTCCACCAGCCAATGTTAGGCTATTATAGTTTAGGCTAAGCTGTTGCCCTCTCAATAATAAATTTGTACTGATTGCATATTCTATCCTATTGATAAATTAATTAATAAAAATCTCTGGCATTCACTCCATTGAGACTGACTTGCTCTAAATTTACAGAAATATGAGCTACTGTGTTGCTGCACAACTTATAGCTATATACCTGCCTATGTATATTTCTAACTTTAGCAAATATTTTAATTTATTATCCACTTTTATAGATGACATATTAATTATATATTCATTTTACTCTAATCAGTGCATTCACCTTATTTCAATGTTCCTATATTTCAGTTTCTTTTCATCATATATTTGACTTGAAAAAACACTGGGTTTTTTATTCTTTGCCTTAAATGGTTTCACAGAAATGACACAAACTAACCAAAATAATTTCTTCATTACATCTAAGTAATGGGTTGCAGAGTTTTTCTACTGTCTCCCAAAGGAGAGCCACCATTCCAGAAGGCCAGGTATGCTGGAGATGACATTCAGTAGTGTCTCTAGGAGAGAGAATCAGTATTCTCTTTAGGAGACAGTTACCCGTTACCAGTCTCTGTGTTCAGAATCACTGACCATGTTCTCCAGCTGCCTGCTCACTTGTTTTCTGATTAAATTTAACTCACTTAGAAGTCTTTCTCTTTTCCCAAACAAACTATTCTCCGAAGACATTCAGGCTATGAGAAATGCCAAGACATTTGTGCAAATATGAATAGTTTGAAGTATCACCTAGTTCAGTAAAACAGAGCACAAAGGAGAGGCCAGCAAAATATCTCATAGCATGCACATCCTTAGCTGTTGTGGTGATGTGCCATTGAGAATGTGTCACGCTGGAGGAGCCAGTGCTCCCCTCAGTCCTGCCTGTGGCAGAGAAGGACGTGGGGACTTTATCAACTCTATGGGTCAACAGTTGGTCCTATGAGTCAACCACGAGTCCATGGTTGTAGAAGAGAAGAAAAGGTTATGCTGGAGAACTCATCAAACTCATCAAAAACCCTGAGGGAAGGAAGCAAATAAGACAGAGCCAGGCTCTTTTTAATGGCACCCAGTACAAGACCAGAAGCAATGGACTCACACCAAAACACAGGAAGTGCCATCTGATAATGAGGAAGAGCTTTTTTACAGTGAGGGTAACCAAGCATTGACACTGTATTTTGTCATTACAGTTTCCAATACGAGGGCTTTGTAATTTTAGGGCACGGATGTATTTACAAAGCATCTTTTGGATAAAAGACATTTTCCTTGTGTGTTTTTTCACTGTAATGAAGTACTGCTTTAGAATGCTCAGAAGAGTTCACTGAGTCATACAATTCACCCACTTAGAAATATGTAGAAAAGTTTCTAGGACATTACCTAAAAATGGGGCCAGCACAATAAGCTTCCCATAGGTGTTTTTCAGTTCTGCTAGGAAGACTAAAAAGCTGCTGTCAAGCTCCATTTTATTTGATGTAGGATGCCAGTTTCAAGAAATATGCTGATTTTTACAACTAAATTAGATTACAACCATATTTAATGAAAAAGCAGGTCTCTACTGATGTTTCTAAAGCTTTTCTATTGCATAAAGAATCAGCAGTGAGTCACATTGTTATCTGTAACAGAGTTTATGAACTGTAAGACATAAATAAGTTAATCATATCTCTGTTGCCTCTGTTGCCTCAATAATGTGAATTAATCAGGTGTTGAATTAATTTATTCTACTGAAATCACATTATATATTTGTATGGAAAAGAACAAAAATCTACTTTTGAAGCCAAAAAGAAACTGAAATTTTAATAAAATTTGCTTCATAGAATTGTTGGGGTTGGAAGGGATTTTACGACCATGTGATTCCAATTCCCCTGCCATGGACAGGTACATCTTCCACTAGATCAGGTTGCTCAAAGCACCATCCAGCCTGGCCTTGAACACTTCCAGGGATGGGGCATCCACTACTTCTCTGGGCAACATGTTCCACTGCCTCTTTACCATCTGAATAAAGGATTTCTTCCTATTATCTACACTATACCTGCCATTACCCCTTGTCCTATCACTCTATGCCCTTGTAAGAACTCTCTCTCTAGCTGTCTTTTAGGCCCCCTTTAAGTACTGCAAGGCTCTTGTATGGTCTCTCCAGAGCCTTTTCTTCTCCAGGGTGAACAGCACCAACTCTCTCAGACTGTCTTCATAGGAGAAGTCCTCCAGCTCAGATCATCTTCCTGGCCCTCCCCTGGTGTTGCTCCAACAGGTTCTGTCCTGGAGCACCAGAACTTAATGCAGTGCTCCAGGCGAGGTCTCAAGAGAGCAGAGCAGAGAGGGAGAGTCACTGCCTTTGCCCTGCTGGCCACGCTGTTTTTAGTGCAGCTCAGGTTATGGTCAGCTTTCTGGGCTACAAGCATACACTGCCAGGTCATGTTGAGCACCAACACCCCCAAGTCCTCCTCCCCAGGGCTGCTCTCAATCCATTCTCTACTCAGCCTTTATCTGTGCTTGGGATTGCCCTGGCCCAGGTGCAGGACCTTGCCCTTGGCCTCATTGAACTTCATGAGGTTTGAACCCACTTTTCAAGGCTGTCAAGATCCCTCTGGGTGGCATCCCTTCTTTCCAGTATGTCAACTGTGCCAAACAGCTTGGTGACATGGACAAAATTGCTGAGGGTGCCCTGAAGACCACTGTCCACGTCACTGACAAAGGTGTTAAACCATACTGCTACGCATGCTGTCCCCTGAGGAAAGCCACTTGTCATTGGTCTTCACCTGGACATGGAGCCATTGTCTCACAAATCTGCAAGTGTGACCATGCAGCCAATTCTTTATTCTCGAAATGGTTCATCCATCAAATCCACATCTCGAGTTTAGATAAAGGGTTGTGTGGGACACTGTCAGATGCTTTGCTCAAGTTCAGGTAGATGGCATCAGTCAGTCTTCCCTTAACCACTGACATCATAAGCACATCACAGAAGGTCATCAGGTTTGCCTGAGTGTATTTTCCCAGGCAAACACATCTGTCATTCCCTGTGTAACTCTACCATGATTCTCCTTCGGAAAGAAGACACTGGGATGTCAATGAGAAAAGATCCCCTCCATTAATGTCTCCAACCTGGTCAGTCCAAAGGTCACAAGGTGTGCAGTTCATGGAACCTCACAGTACCAATGCAGGCACAGAGACGCAAGCCTTAACAACCAAATGGGAAAAAAGGAGAATTCATCTACAAAAGCAGTAACCATCCCATGCTGGACAACTTATGAGGTGGTTTAACATAAACTGAAACCCCAAGGATGCATCTCTGTATCTTTGTGCCCAGGGATATGCTTTCAGCAGGCTGTCTTTGCTCAGAAATCGTGTTGCAGGAACACAGGAGATTGAAACTGAATGGTGTTAATTAATATTACTTTTTATATACTTGTTTCATTTGTATCAGACACCATGTCTTCCATTACAATTTAGCTCAAGATTACTTCTAAAATATTTGATTTCTCTAAAAAGAAAAGTTTCACATATGAACAAGCAAGCTGATGTGAGATGTACAGCTTTAAACCAGCTGAGAATCTGGCCCAGAAAGAGTGTCCAAAACTAAAAGTGCCTCTTCTGATGCACCATTTTCCACAGCTGTCTATAATACTTTATTTTCTACATGGTTTTGTCATTATTTATAGGCACAGGCACAGATGCACATAAACAACTGTGTGTGGATGAATTTCTGAGGTGATATCACATGCCTCTACTTTTGGTCCAAAGCTCTGCTAGACCCAGTTGATTCTGAAATAAGTGCTTTCAGGAAGCGTATTGGAATAACTTGAAGAATATTTCTTCTGTTTCTACTAATAAAGGAAAGGATTCAAGCCACATCTGTACTGTTGAATTTCGGGACAAGGTGTGCTTGTTCTACCAAGGATATGCCAATAATTCAAGGCAATCAGCAGGTTACATTACAGAGGAAAGTCTGAACCAACAAGCTGTACAAACAAAATAGCAATCAGAAGATTTAATGCATTTCTGATGTACATTTAAGGCATTGACACTGGGCCACAGATGTACATGTGTTGTGTTTTATCTTGTTGAGATATGGCTTGTGAGAACCTATTATAGCACATCATCACCCACAAGTACTGGGCCCAGCAAAGGAAAAATTCCATCACACATTACTCCTGCAGATATATTAGAGAAACAAATTGTACTTGGAATTGAAAAGTCACAGGCTTATTCTGTCTTAATAAATTCCTGCCAAAAGGCTAAGTGTAAAACTAGAAATACTTCCCAAATGTTGTTACTGTATTATCATCTCTGACATCTCAAGGGCTGCTAGGGGAATCATCTAGATATCATTTCAGAGTTCTCACAATAAATCTGGGTGGTTTTTAACCATTTTTTAAATCTGCTTGGTTTTATGTAGCCTATACATTTTGAGTTTCCTGTACTTGAAATTTAGCATCTCCTTTACCAAAATGCACAGGCTGTTTTATAACAAAAGCTCTGACACATTGGTGATGTGATGATACCATACACTTTTCAAAATCATAGATACACCTTCAAATCTTACTTTAACTTTGCCAAAGAAATAGCCTGAAATTCTGAGATGCAGCAAAAGAATCTTAATAGATCTCATTCTGCTCCTGCACTGCCATCTTTATTCTAGATTATACATTATATTTTGAACATTGTTTAATTCTGCAAGACTCTTGATTGTTTTCTAGCACACATATCTTGTAACTCATCTAAATGTTGAGGTAACATATAAAAACATCATAAAGTTCTCAATTACATTTCTATTCTCTTATGTTTTCTATTCTTTACCTCTTTTACTGAATACATGAGGAGTTTATAATATACTGGTATGAGGGGGACAACACGCACTGGGAAAGAGCACTTTTTTTTGAAACTATTCCAAAACAAGCTATCTTTCATATTAGCCGGGAAAGCCATTTTGTCCCATTTTATTTCTGCTACAACTAAACATAAAAAACCCAAACAAAAACCAACCAACCAAACAAAAAAAGCCCAGAGAAATGCACAAAGTGTGCCTGTGCCATCAATTTAATGACTCACTTGCATTGCTTCTTTGACAGGCAACACTTCAGAAGTGCTGGATATTTCCTGGGATTGAGCAATATCAATTAAGCAATGCTTATGCAAGCAACACCCAGGCTTGGCTGAAAACTTAGGTGGGCAGGTACAGGGATGAGACATCTTGCTTTGTTGCCCATTCCAGTCTCCCAGTAACTTACATTCAAAACCACATTCATCCCACCCTCCTCTGCACATGTTGCACACCCTCAGCTTCACTTCACTGAACGCAACTATCTTCGTTCCAACATAAAGTTATATGAATTCTGAAAGAAACTTTAGCAGATTTTGTAACTGAGTCTCAGTAAGAAAAAAACCTTTAGATCAAGAAAAAACAGCCTTGACAGGTGCTTCTGTCTATCCTATGGAAAGCTTCCTAGTGAGAAGATTGGGACGCGATGTCTGTGCTTGTCTAGAGGAGCCGATCAGGGCATTCTATGATGAGGGTTATGAACAGCAACTGGCCAGAACTGGGCTTTGGTGCTTTCAATCTAGAAACCGAAGCAAAGGCATTCCAGGTCAGGTTCAGTATCACACTGAGTCACGTATCCCAGCAATCATTGGTACAGCATGGTGTGATGAAAAAATAAACTGAAATTGTACAAAAAAAGCATTAATTAAATTTAATATTTAATATGAAACAGGAAATTATGTATCCCTTGTGAGTAAAGTTTTCCCTTATGAAACACAGTTGTGGACTCTATCAGTGTGCTTAATTTTTATGTTTAATACTTTTTTTCTCAAATAATTCAAGGCTCTCAGTGTTAAAATAATAAAGCATTTGTGTAAAAATAATTGCTGCCTTGTGGTCCAAGTCCTACCACATTATTCATACAGCAGGAGAAAAATGTGAATGGCAATGGTCACCTTGCTTTTCCTCAGTCATGTATCGTTTATCATTCTGTGCTTCCTTCCTTAAATGTTCCAGCACTTTTTTATATGAGAATGTGGACAGCTTTAGATTTGCAATGTCCTTCCTTCACAGGTGAGGATAACATAACTTTCTCACCAGTCCTTCACCTTCATCCTTGTCCATGTCCCTGTGCATTCTTTTGGATGTGAGGAATTAGCAGGCTACTACAAGTACTTTGGGTAGCAAGGGTGCTTTATCAAGTATCTAGCTTTTTGGGAGGACGTCTTTTACTCTTTTCTTTCCCATAAGTGTAATTTTCTTACACTTAAAGTTGATATGCCTACTGCTGAGCTTTGTGTGAGTTCACATCTAGTGTTTCAAGAGACCTCCAAACCTCCTCCAAGCTTAAAGTGCTAGTATTTAGTGATCAGGCATTTCTGTCTTTGTTACAGCATTTTGCAGAACCAGAACAGCAGTTTGCTGTTGGCTGTGTACAGGCTCCTCCACACAGCAGTTTACATCAGCAATCAACAGGTAGGCCAGTTAAACACAGGTCTCGAAATAATGAAGTAGCAGTTTGTCATTTCAGCCGTGATGGAAGTCAACAACTGTGGTATCAGATATGAAAACATGCAGTAAAGAGTGGTGATCTTGTTTCTCTGGCATCTGAATTAGACAAAGAAGACAACTGGGTTTCACAGTTGCGCATCAGCGCCTCATAGTTTAAAACTCGTTAATGTTAACAGGCCCTGGTAAATGAATGAAAAGAAAATTGATCATTAAATGGTGCGATTAAATGTATGAACAAGACATACAGATACCAGAATCTTTCTGTGTACTGAATGTAGCAGCCTTATAGGCAACAAGCTTACAATGTACACCTGCAGATCCCACTAAATTGTTTAGATTGCACACTTTACTGTAGGTCAGGGCTGTTAATCACCAGAACGCCCCAGGGCAGCCACATACAGCCTTATTTATGGGCAAATCAAGAAACTGAAATACTGAACCGTGCCTGATTAGCTGCACTAATATGCTACTTGTGGCTAATTTCTGAGCTGCTTAATTCGCAGGTGTTTGCCCCAGCCAATAAATCATGCTTTCTACCTCCTCTTTGCACTCATGACCTGCCATGCATATGTGGAGCCTGTTTAAGTGACAAGCAGGAAATAATTGATGGTGCATTAAATCACTCTGGTGTTTAGTGAACTGGCTCTCCTTTGAAACAGGCCTTGCTATGTTCTCACTCCCAGGCTCATTTCAGATGTTATTGTAACCCAAGTCTTCTGCGCCACTGCTCGCAACCTTTCAAAGGTACAATGTGTACATTTCCTCATTTTTATTTGTTTTACTTGTTGAGCACATGATTTGCATAAGCCATCGCTATTAAATTTTCCACAACAGTTAATCACCATTGCGATGAAACAGAACAGAATTCCCTGGACTGAGAAGCTGGGAAGGAACGTACCAGGAGCCTTGGTAGATCCAGCCCTGCACTGCACAAGCTGTCAGCTATAAGGGATTCTCAGTCATGTTTTGTATCAACCATCACTAAGCTCCTCACTCTGATTTATTTCCTTCAGGTGAGACAAAGGGATCTGAAAGCTGAACTCACAGAAAAAATTAACTTCTACCTCTAAGTCACAGTGTAGCAGACTCATGTTCTCTCCTGTATCTTGACCTAAAAACACTGAGAAATTGCAAACTTTCCAAGCTTTAATTGAAAATGTTGTTGAGAATGTACTGGAAGGCCCAAAAGTAGGAAAGACCCTATATTTTCATCTGTCTTATGACATATTAACATGGGGTTCAGTGAAGTAATTTTTATTTTGGGGGAATTTCTGGTATTCAGATTACATTGTAGCTGAGATCATAGTTCCTCAGGGAATTCTGGATGAATCACAGAAATCTTTTCTATATGTCCATCTTTCCAATGTCCTTTGGAGCAAAGAAGAAGAGGAAAGACCTAACCACTTCTTTCTACTTTAAGAAGTCTTTTACCACTGTCCATGAAAAAGTTCCTTAGCCTTCATTCTGACATCAGAATAAAATAATCTCAAAAGATTTCAGCAAATAAGTAAAATTTCTGGGGTTTGATCATTTTTACTTGCTATTTATGACTTATGCTGAGTCCAAACAAAATGGGTTACGAGGTAGTCTGCTGTTAATGTATTACACAAAGTTTAGTGGTAATCTACAAACCACAATGTTGTTAGAACTTTTGTGGCGACAGTTAAATTGGGGATTTCTTGAGCTGTTTATTCTAGGGGTACTTAAAATGACAATATTAGCTTAGTGGAGTGTTAATTTTTTTGATCTACATTTACCTGGAAGAACTTCTCCTGCTGCAGCTAAGACCAGCAGAAAAAAATTCCTTCTTCCATAGAGAAGGCAGCTAATTAAAGACAAATTAAAAGAAACTGAAAAAAAAGGGATAAAATGCCTAAAAGTGACAGAAAAATTTTTAAAGATGATACATTAGCCATTCAAATTAATAGTGAATCACTCCTACCACCAAAATATATTTCTCATGTGTTTCATTGGAAACTGTACAGCTGAACAGAAAAGGTAAAGAAAGCAATAGCAAATCTGAAAAAAAGAGGAATTATCCTCCTTATTCATAGCCAACTAAAAATGTTTTTAAAAGCAAAAATTTAGACAAATTACAGAAAAAAAAAAACTCCACACAATAAGGCACATAAAAAAATGGAAATAACTTTTTTAAAGCATGGGGGAAAAAATAATAACAAAACAAGAAACTGTTTGGGTTTTTTTCCAGGTTTGATATGTAATCTATGAAGTGAACAGAAGGTCAAAGTTTATACAAAGAACTTACATGCCCTATAGTGCCACCAGTAAAGTTACAATACTGAGTTACATGACTATGTAGCCTGACCTATCATGGTAATTTTATGTTCTTATCTCCTGAGATTATAAAACTAAAGTTCTGCTGACAGGGTGTTCTTTCCTGCTCTTATATACTTTCCTTGAATGCCAAGAGAATATTTTTAAACTTCTGGGGAAGCTGTAAAGGCATGTTTTGCTATAGACTTGCAAAAGAGTTGGGTTATGATTGGGATTAGGAGTGGTATTTAATAGATTTTTAAACTTCAAGGCCAGAAAGAACTATTATGTTTGCCTAAAGTAATTTCCTTTGCTATCCAGTTATGGCATTTTTTCCCAAGCAGTTTCTGAATTGGAAGGAATTATTCTTTTCTGTTAAAAAGGAGTTTGTTTAGATTAAGAGACATTATGAACAAACAAACATTTCAGTATAAGGGCATGACATTTTTACACTATTTATTACTGAAAGTTTTGTTTTGTTTTGATGCCTAGTTTGCTAAGAATCCTACTAGAGAACAATATAGTGCATGCAATTAATATCATTTCAGTTTAACAGACTGCGGTGTTTTGACTAAAAATATGCTTTTTCCTTTAAAATTACTTTTCTTGGAAGCGAATGTTTGGGGTCAGGGTTTTTGTTTTGTTTGGGGTTTTTTTAGTTAAAATACACTTTTCATTTTTTTCTCTGTATTACCTAAAAATATCATAACCTTCTTATTAAATATTTTTATGTGCTTTCTCAGGGATTAGAAAATTGTTATTGAAACTAATTATAAATCAATTAAATTCAATCATGGATTTATTTAAGAAAGATAACACTTTCTATGACATGTTCAGTAGATAATTCAGGTAAATAATACTTGAATAAACAAGTGCTATAAATTTAAACTTGATGATAGGTCACAAATAAATAATAATATGACTGAAATAGGGAGTCAAGGAGTGAACAAATTTGTACAGAGCTTCAGTTCTTCATTTATAACCTGTTGGAAGTGTTTCCAGGAATAAATTACTTTGTGGTCAGCTGATGTCCATGGGAAAACACCAAATGAATTTGAAATGGACAGGGATAGAAAATACATACACACACACACACACACACACACACACACACACACACACACACACATATTATCAGTATCTCTATTCTGACTTGATATTTTGGGTATCTTAGGATTTTTTTATGCCAACCTAGAGAAATCATCAAGATCCTTAATGTTCATTGGCTCAGTTCTTGTGCCCTTTTTAAAGTCCAGGACCTGCGAACATGGTGCATTGGACATTGGACACAAAAACTGTTTTCTGAAAACTAATCTTAATATCATTCTGTTGTCATTCTTGTAATTTTGTGGTGTTTCAAAGAAAATTACAGAAATTTTCATTAGGATTTACACAAGGCTCTGGTCAGGACAATCAAATAATATAACTTATTTTTGTTTGCATTTTTCTTTTCTTTCCCCACTCACTTTCTTTTATAATACATATAAACCTGTACCTCACTCATGCTAACTTCCTGTTTAGCAGACACACAACAAACTGATGCAGGGATCATAACTGTGGATTTTCAGACCAATTTTTCACACTTCTGAAATAGTCTGAAAATCTAATCTGAAGGTTCTGCTGTTTCAAAAAAAAATCATTAAATAAAGTGAAATGTACTTAGAAGTTCCCTTAAACTGTCTTGATTTTTATGTTCGTTTCCTTTTACAAACATACTTTTCCTAGTTCAAACTTCAGTGAATTCAATAAAGAGACCTCCCTGAACTTTCAAGGCTGCAAAACAGTCACAGGGTGTTACAATAAATCCTACAAGTATAAGCTGGGAATAAAACAAGCTCCTAAGTCCTGGAGGGGTGTATTAAGTTGAGGACTGACACTAGGCTGTGATCACTAGTTGGGTGTACACCAGTAGCATTCTGATAGAGCTTGCTGAAGTTTCTCTATTTTCTCAAAGTGATGAGGTAAGTAGAGAGTTAAGATAGTTTGGATAGTTATATACCTTAATTGCTCCTCTCCGTATTCACGATACTCTGAGTGTTTTAGAAATTGAAACTACCCCATGTCGTTTTTGTGCTTCAAATTATTTCTGATTTTGGGCACTAACCCTGAAAATACACTTTAAAGACTTCTATGCTAGAAATAACAAAAAAAAATATTTGTAATGTAACCACATGTTAACAAAGATACTTATTATTATTGAATTTGGGTTTTGTTTGCTTCATTGTTCTTGAATTACTCTCTCAGTTGAAAACCCACTCTTTCTTCACATTCTGGACCAACACCAAAGAAATAATGTATGACAATTCATAAAAGGAAAATGGAAAGGTATAATGCAACTTAGCAACCCAACCCAATTGTCATATTGCTGAAATGTAAGCATGGAAAGGGGATATGGGAACGTCAAGAAATGTGACTTCTGTATTTAAGAATTAAAGGTGTGCCAGACTTTACTGTCAGAATACCTTTCCAGGAGGCAGAAACGAAAGTTTATATTACAAAGGTCGCTCAGAGAAGAAGAATGTCACAAAGTTAAGTACATCCAGGGAAGACCAGATAATAAGGAATTTCTTTTTCAACACTAAAATTATAGATTGCAAGAATGGCAAAAAAGAGAACATGGCAGATAGAAAGGGAAATCGAGAAAAGAGAAAAATAAAATGGAAGGGTAATACAAGTGAATCTGTAGAAATCATAAAAGAAGCACTTGGAAAAAAGAGTGAAACTCATTGAATAAACTAAAACTTATTCAGAACATTCAAATGGCAAGATTCAGAAAAATCACCAACAGAGTGGCATCTCAGCTGATTGAAAGATGCTTGATGGATACATTTTTTAAAAATTGTTATGTGTTTTCATATAACACCATATGAATAATTTAACAGCAGTGCCAAGATTTATGAAAAAAGTATTACCAGTAAAATTTTAATGCCTGAGACAAGATGTTGTGGGGGTTTAGGGTGACTGCACAGTCCTAATTTATACATACTTAAACAGCATTTAACATGGACTTGCAAAGTTGGGACAAGATCTTTCTGGATTTCTTCATATCAAGAAAGATGAAAGCTTGATGAAGTTTGGGAATTCTGTGCTAGTTATCATTTAATACAATCTTTGTCAGACAGAATATATATAAAACTGTCAATGCCATATTTACACAGAATAGCAGTCTTAATTATTTTTTCGTTTAGCTCATCAAAATCATTATTATTAATATTTTTTCAATGAGCTCATCATGAAGTTATCTTTTATACTGAAAAGCAAATTTTATTATGTTATTGAAACATTACAGACAAGACCATTATCTAATGTTTGTCATTTTGGCCTTGAAAAACTCATGAGGATGAGCATGTGCAGGCAGAATTGATTTGGTTGCTAGCACATTTGGCCATGTGAGAGAGACAACATGAGAGAGACAGTGTGTTCTGGTTTCCTGTGGCATCTGTTGCACCTTGGGTCAGAAACCCACCTATGTTCACCATCTTAAGTTTTCATATAGCACATCAAAAAGTTACTGAACAAGCACAAAGTAGACGTAATTCCACCAATTTACCTGTGCAACCCTCAGCTGCAGGATTGCAACTGTTCTCTGTAGTTGTGGAAATCTCCTGAGGGGACGCAAGTAGGTGAGGTACAAAAATAGAGACAGTGTCTGTTTTAAATTTATGATGCTATAACCATTTTACAACTTCATCTGCCGTAGCGTCTCCTATAGGGAGAAGATGGTAGGCTGAATTTCCATGATTTCCATGAAGATCTGATGCTCACACACAAACTCAGTGGTGCTGAAATCACTAATGGTGAGCATAATCATTCTCAAAAAAACCCACTGTCATAAAGAACAACATAATTTTAAGTGAAATTATTTAGACAATGCAAGTATCTATTGTGACCAGAAAAGCAGAGATTATGGATCCAAGTCTTTAGGGCAGATGAGGCTAAGGACAACCTTTCTGGTAAAACCTGGTTAGCTATCTGTTCTTTGCAAATATATCAGAAGACAGATAACATACTATTCTAATAATGCTTTTTTCCCCCCCTTTTCCTCTACCAACATTAAAAATTTGATCAAGGCTAAAAAAAAATCCCGTTAAAGTACAAATAATCTCTGGGTAAACAATTATTAATAAAAATCCCCATTTCCTCTTCCTCTACTGGTAAGCTAAAGAAATACTTTCTTCCCTACATATCATTTCCTACCCACAATCATTTCCAAATCTTCCAGTATTTTATTTTAATTATATGCTACAACATCTTTTACCTTGACTAAAGTAATTTCTTATCTATAGAAAGCAAATATTTGATGAACATGGCCCTCTCTTAGAAAATATTCTAATCACTGAATTTATGTCAGGAATATAAAACTTACATAAACATTGAGATTGGTTATAAAGTCTGGTTATGTTCTGGACCATGGATTATCTCAGTTACAGAAATACAGGTCTTGTACCAACCAAAACCGCCCTATCATGCTATGGACATAGTGACTCCAAAATATTAAGAGGTGCTGGAGTCAACTCATTTCCCCTTAGAACTATAACAACTGACAAAATCATCCAGAACAGTCTTTTCAGTTGGACTTCTCTTGATGTAATATTGAAATTAAAGCAAGAAAAACCACAGGGAGGAGAAATATCTGTGAATCCATGGCATTACCTCCAGGAATCTTCATCTAGGAACAGCTGTATTTAAAATTCAGTTCCTTCCACACTGGAGACCAAGCTATGCTGTTTACTCTGCAGAAACAACTGTGTAGCAGCGGTGATTCTACATGAGAGAGAAATTGATTAAGGCCTTTCAGCTCTGAATAGCATGAAATCTCAGGTTGTTAATCTTGTTTGTCCACCTAAGAGATTTTTATGGGTCGAAGTATTACCTGAAGATATGTCATAAGCAAGTTCACTTAACCAAGAGAAATGAGTTGAGTCTTAGTGCAAAGTTTTGACTTTTGCAATATATTTTTGTAATGCATTTTTAAAGAAAGTTTTTCATATGCATGCAGACCATTGCACAAGTACATTAAGACTATAAAACAAAACAAGCAGATTCTTAATGTATTTTAATCTCTGCAGTGAGAAATACTGGAACATTCCTGTTTTCTCCTCTTCAGACTGCTGTATATCACACGTGGCTACCAATAACTGTTGTGGCTATTTTTCTCCTTTTTTTCATTCTTTTTCAGTACATTGTGGCTGATTTTGAACAATAGATTCTATTTCAAAACCGTAAACAGCTGAAGACTCTTAATTTAAAAAATAGATGTTTTATCAAAATGCTGTACTTATTGCATTGCAATTGTGTATGATATTATGGATGGGACTGAGATTGATTATATAGGTTCTTTACATTCCTATGGATTCTTTTCATCAGCGGGGTACAAAAGGTCTCTACAAAAACTGTAATTAAGCCTCAGGGCTTTTTTTTTCTCTCTATGAGTAGTTCTGTGATTTCAGAAATCATGATAAAATCTATCAGTTCATGAGCCAACAATTTACTTGGTCATCTGGCCCTGCACAAGCCACAGGCCACAGGAAAGGAGGAACTTACAGGATCATCCATCAGCTGAGGACCACCTCTATTTTCTTCATTCACAACAAAGACATATTCCAGGTATTTTCGGAAACTCCTGTGCTGGAGATCCCACAAAACTCCCAGTCAAAACCACGTACTTGTTACTTTCAGAGAAGGATTTATTTGTCTGTTTGTTAGTTTTAATGCAGAACAAGTACATTTTCGCTGAATAGGAAAAAAGTTTATTCCTATCATTGATATTAAAAAATATAGTTATGACTCTCTTTCTCTAAGCTAAGTAGTATGATTTCAATCAACCTGTTCTAACAGGTGACACTGATCTTTTTCATCCTCCTACTAATTTGATTTTCCTCTTGTGAAAAGCATGGTATTAACAAACTGAACATGGTGTGTCAGTTTGGGCCATTCCAACACTGAGCAGGATATAATCACAGAATCACAGAGTTAGGAGGGAGCCACAAGGATTGTCAAATTCTACTCCTGGCCCTGCACAGGATGACCCCAAGAGTCACACTAGCTGCCTGAGTGCATTGTCCAAATGCTTCTTGAACTATGTCATGCTTGGTGCTCTAGGTCACATGTTTTTCTGGGTGTGTTCTTACAAGCCCATGGTGGTGATTTTCTTTTTGTGACACCATTGGCATGATTGACTCATTCTGGGGCCCATTGAAACCCCACGAGATTCTGTGCTTCAGCCCTCTTGCCTAGTCAGCTTGCATTTGTTCTTGCAGCTATTTATTCTTATCTAAATATACTGCTTTGCTGATTCAATATTTTTATCTTTTTGATTTGTCAGAAACTCTTTTTTCTATTCTAATCATTTCCATCTGCATTGGCCAATCTAACAGGTTCCTTAAGCATATTTTCAAGTCCTTTGACCAATTCTCTAGTGAAAAACTCAAATCAGGACAAATATCTGTTGAGACTCATTCACTGCATTTTGAAAATGTACTGTTAATAAACTGGGTATTATTGTTAAAAGGCGCCCCCAAGGCAGGAAAATGATTGTGCATCTGACTCCATTGCTTCAGAAGTGCTGAACAATTGCTTTATTAAACTATACTATATTACATTAATATACTATTTTAAAGAGATACTATACTATACTACATACTTACTATATCATATTTACTAACTATCACTAACTAGAGAAACCCGTGACTCTCTGGCAAGAGTCCAGACACAGCTGGATCCAATTGGTCCATGAATCCAAACAACCATCACCAGAATCCAATCAAGCAATCACTTCAGGTAAACAATCTCCAAACACATTCCACATGGGGACAAACACAGGCACGGTGAATGAGATAAGGATTGTTTTGATCCTCCTCTCTGTGCTTCTCCAGGAAATATCTTGAGAGAGAGAATTATGTCTCTCTGTTCAGAGAATGTGAATGCCACAGGGTATGGTTTCCCATAAGTTTTGAACTAGTAACATTTTGACCTAAACCACTTTGGCCAAGCTTAATTTGAAGACCACCATGCAAAATGCTTTACCAAAAGATGTATATTCTGTCAGCTTCTTCCTTTGCCTGTCATGTAATTGTTTTGATATAATTTGCCCCTCACAACCCACTGATGGGTGATCATTCCTTTCTGTTATCACTCAGATGTTAGCAGATTTTTTCATTACTAAGTGCATGTATTTTTTCTAATAATGGAATTTTTTGCAACTGCCTTATATTTCTTACTTCTCTTCTTGTTTATATATGGAGATGTTCTTTGCCATTTTCTCCTTTGTGGAACTTTCACAAGGTCTCAGAGAAAATGACTTCTGGTCTGAAGTTGCTTCATCAGGATCTGTGATCATAATAGGGTGAATTTTACCCAGCTCACAGGATTTACAGCACCCACAGAACAGCTCTTTCCCTGTCGTAGACTGATTTTTCTTCTTTTTTACCACAGCACTGCTCAGTGTTAAATGTGTGATCACAGTCCATCCTTTTGGCAAAGCTTGTAGTGTGCTGCTTTGTGGTACACTGCCATACTTTCCAGTAGCCTTCATGCTACAGGACATCTGCAAGTAGTAAAAACATAGAAAAGCAGCAGAGTGAGCTGTTACCAAATCAGTCGAATATATTTAACTTTCTCTAATTGACGAGCACTTTGTTTTACCTTATTGTTTCCTAGTTTTGGCCTGACACATTTCTTACAGATAAAGGAAAGCTCTCTCCTTCTCCGTCTCTTTCCATATGTCTGCCTTCTTCCTTTAATTCTTGTTCTCTGTCTGTTATTCTGAGCTACAGATCTTGCAGGATCTAATGAGATGAATGTTATAAAGTGAGAATGGGAAGCTCTGTGCTTTCACTGAACTAATCTCTACCCTGGTCTAAGGGGCTTATTTGCAGCTGAAAGTCCTGGCAGTTTAGAAATAAATGCCTCATAAAGAATTACTTAATTTAGTTAATAATGTTTGAATCAAGTCATTCTTCATTTTCCATAAAAGTAGAATAGGCTAGAAGTAATTCAATTATTTTTTACAAGTACTAATGAATAAAGTAAATGTGTAATTTCCAATAAATTACATAGTTACTTCTGGTGTGAAAAATTGTGCACTCAAAACAAGTAAAAAATGTGTCACTTTTATTTTTATAGTATGTCCTTTAGAAGAGATATTAAAGCACTGTTTATTTTATCCCATGGTACTCTATAGAAAACTGTAGATTAATTTTCCCTCAGAGAAGCCATATAGTATTTCAGCCCTGAAAGAAAAAAAAATGCCTTGGAGAGAATCATTCAGGTACCTTGTATAAATTCTTCAGTAATAAGAAATAGGTATTTATGCATTTCACATACAGCCTGTATCTGTTAAGGAAACATGCTTTTGCCCTGTTAAAGGAAAGATTTGGGTTTTTTTCTAAGTATTTTTCTCCTTTTTAATTAAAATATATAATCTTATATATAATCTGATGTATAATCTTGCCCTGTTGGGCAGTGCTCTGTTTTGGAGCATGTGGTTATACTTTAGTTTCTTTGGGCAATAGGGAGGACAGAAGAGTCATGAATGGAAATGAGATTAAGTACCACTCATGCCATGCCATCCCTCCTCTTTTTCTCTCAAAGCCCAAGAAAATCTGTATGTGGAAATGACAAAGGAACTTCATATTTTCAAATATAAAAAAGAGGCAGCCTAGAACAGTACAGTATTTATAAAAATGTAATTACTGTAAGCTGGAATCCCCCTTGGCATAACATGCAGGTACTGCCTACAAGTAATGCATCCACTGATTGTGCTGTTGCACTGGGGCAGAAGGAGCAAATAAAGAGAATCACAAAATACATATCTCAGTAACCATAAATAAGCAAATCCGCTTTAGCTTTGCTGTGACCTCCAGGAAGCAAAGCATGAAGTGCTTTGATTTATCACAAAATTGGTGCTTGCATCTAGAAATGTAAGTGTGGGATCATTTACTTAAAAGCTGTAGTCATCACTGTAATCTTTAAGGAGCCAGATCCTGAGGCAAATTGCTGATGTGCTGATGTACTAAGGCCTAGAAAGCCAGCCAGACTTCCAGGATACTTTACAAATATGGCAATATCGACAGGCTGTAAATTGGTTTCTTTGTGCATGCTGTCTAGCCAAATAACTCTTAAGGAAAGCGTGATAATAGCATAAGTCACCACATGCATTTCACCAGGCCTCTGTGCAGATGTAGCTCCTCAGGATAAAATAAACCAGCCATGCTAGTTTTGAAAACAAGGTGTTCTTAGTTAGTTGTGAAATAAACCACCACCCAGCACAATACAATCTCCTCCTCTGCGGTCGGGTTCATTGCCAGGACATGAAAACAGTACCTTCACAGATGGCACGGAGCAGGAGCAAACAGACATGGACTTAGTGAAGAAACATACTGACAACTCAGCTAATCCAGGTAAATCAGTGCCACACATTCAGATATGCATAGAGGAACAAAGATCTCCGTGACCTACAAGGTCTGTATGTTTCTGGGCTGTGGAGGTGAGCACAATCTTTGCTAGAATTTCTTGAGATGGAGTGTCCTTTTGGTTGGAATGTTTTTGCTTCTGCTAGGGAAGTTAGAAAGTGACCCTTGTGTCAGCTCCACAGACCAATGACCCAACATCTTTTTTCAAGTACTCTACTGCATTCTGTGTTTGCAGCAAAATTACATAAACAGAGAAGTGTTAGTAAAGCATTAAGTACATTCTGAATAAGTGTTAACTCTTTACAATGACTACCTAGTGTCATTCTTTGATTAATGTAAAGAGCAACAAACGCAAAGCACACAGTGAACCAGCTTTTAAAAAGAAAGCAGGATAACAGGACAATAAAATAATTTTCAAAATAAAATTGTGTAGGTATTTTTTTTTTCCCAGTAAGCCAATGCAGAACAGAATCTTCAAAAATAAACCATGTATGATCAGTATGTGCACAGCTATGTACTAAGAGTTCATATAGCAAGTGCTTCTTATTGTTAGAAAAGCCTGGAGTACCTTATCTTCTCTGGTATGCTAATGATACATGCTGATTTCCAAAACTGTATCCAGTGTACGCTAACTACTGGCAGATATGAAAATATTTACATAGATGAACAGAACTGTGTGTGGTAATATACTTGCAAATTTATCTTACAGATGTCATTTACAGACATGAAGACACGATAATCATTTTCTAGCTAGCTCTAATTAATTGCTACCCTAAAATGCTGTAACAGGTTCCCATCAACATATCTGAAAGCATTTTAAAAAGATACTCCTGAATTTTTCAGTCAATATAGAAATGTGATATTTCTGCTATTCATACTCCTTCTGAGACTTGTTTTCACAGCACAGACTATATCTAGAATGAATTAGATTAGATTTTCTTTTTTAAATATCAGTGCTTTCCAAGTTTCCAGTAAATATATTCTTTTAAATTTATTTTCCTATGGGGAGAGAAAGGGAGCTTCACGGCCACTTAAAATGTATTTTTGCAAAAAGTACGGCAGAGTAAATCAAAATTGGACTATTCCTCTACTCAAAATTAGAAGAGTGGCTTATATATCCTGTATATACGGAAAAATATTATATAAATTACTTAAAAAGGAATTCAAAAATTCCAGTAACTAAGCAAGGAAGAATCTGAAGTAGCCAGCAAGAAATGATGAGAACCATTATGCACCCAGTCCCAGGCAGAAAAAAGATGAGCCCTGGGTACTCAACACAAGGATCCCAGCATCACTGTTCTGCCAGTACAGTTGTCTGGCCCCATGCAACAAAGCCACGCACTCTCTTGCACTCACTTTCTCTGAATGAAAGGATTTTTCATTCATGACTACTCTTGCTTCCTAGTCTCAACAAGAAAACAGAGACTCAGGCCTTTCCAGCCAGCCTCATGAAGCCTATTGGTTATGCTGCATTCCTGTATGGTGAAGGCTTTGAGCTTGAACCTATCCAGACCAAGTCACCTTTTGGTTCACCTCAATCAATTTTTTCTAAAGCTCAAGCAAGACAATTAAAACAGCTCTGGGCGATGTAGAAGAAACTCGGGTATCTAAAGCAACACACTGAAATCTGTTCCTGGAGTAATTAATGTCATATACTTATTTAATGTAAGTGTTGTAATGTTAGGAAATCCTTCTGTTATTTTTTTCATAATACTGTATTAATCCAAAATGTCCACTTTTGGTAATTATATTTTCACAAGACAATCCATATACGTTGTTTTCTCCGCTCGTCACCTTATGTCCATGGAGCACAATGTTTCTGGCATGTTATTATTTTTGTTGGCTTAAAGATACAAAAACACATAAGTAGCATTTATATCAAGATTTGTGCAGATACAAATCATGGTAGGAGAAAACATGACCAATATCAATGGAACAGTTTTAAACATTAGTAGGACTTCTTGACACACAGTTAAGCTTAGCTTAAGAGGGCTTATAAAAACTGAGAGATCTGAATTGCAAAATTGAACAAAAATTCTAATAGAGTAAGGCCATTTTCTTGTGGAAACTGGCTTCATATATTTCTCACTTATTCCTTTTTAACTTGGTTTATAATTTTTTTATGTGAAACATTTGGGGGGAAGAGGCCTTTTTCTCTTATTATGGAGTTGAAAGACTTTGCAAATATTCCAATTTAAAAACTGTACTGAGTAATGCCAGAAAAAAAGTATTGACCACAATTTCAACACACTTTTTCACCATTAGAAGTACACATGACTTTGGCATCTGTACTTGGGAACTTGACTGGGGATATTTTGTGCAAATTGTGCCATTTTCTCAGAATATTTAGAACATTATGTAAAAATTCAGAAAACTATAATATTCTATTAAAAACTAAACAAGGGCTCCAGCCCACATAAGTGTAGTGTGGAAATGGTGTGTGGAAGTAGTTTCCATGTTGAAGATGTGTATGGATTCTCCCTACTACCATCCATAAGGAATCTGAGCACCTCTGAATATGAGCAAATTGCATTTGTAGCCCTTGCACTGCTCAGGGCCATTAGATGCACAAGGGTAGGAAAAAGAACCCTCCTAATTCTTCCTGTGAACCTGGAGCAGTATCTCACTTGTGCTGCTCCGTGCCCACGTCTGTCTGTTTGGTGAAGCAAATTGCCTGCTGATGGTGACTGAGCAGTACCAGCAGGCTGAGGAAGCTGGTGTTTTTTATGGAGAAATAATATCTGAAGTGATGTGTCCAGGTCTGTCCCCAGTGCAAGAGAAATGGAGCTACTGGAAAGAGTCCAGAAAAGGGTCATGAAGATGATGCAGGGACTAGAATATGTCTCCTGTGAGGAGAGGCTGAAAGAGCTGGAATGCTCAGCTGGGAGAAGAGAAGCTCAGAGGAATCTCACCAATGTACATAAATACCTGAAGCACAGGTGCAAAGAGGAGGCATTCAGGCTCTTCAGTGAAGCCCAGAGACAGGACCTGAGGCAGCAGGTACAAGCAGAAACACAGAAGACTCTGCTTCTGAGGGTGACTGACCTCTGGCAAAGGTTGCCCAGAGAGGTTACAGAGTCTCCGTTCTTAGTGATACTCAAAAGTAGTCTGGACATGACCTTAACTGAGCTGATGGGTTGGACTGGATGGCATCCTGTGTATTCTGTGATACTGTGAAATATGTCCCAAGTCAGAAGTATGGATATGTAACAGAAATGAAACATTGTATGAGCCTCTTCTGGACTCACCCAGGAGGCCATCAGGATCTATCAGGGGAGCCTTCATGGCCTTACTGCCCCCTCCCCTAAGGACTTTTCCTTACAAGGTTATGTGCTCATTCAGCGTTACACAGAGTTCATTGAAGTTTTTCAATGTTTTTAACAAATGGATGGTGTATCCTGAAGATTTCCCTCCATTTTAGAAGGATGTCCCCTCCAAGTTCTCTGGCTTGTTAATGTCCAACTTTCATAATTTCTTTTCCCAAAATCAGCATTCTCCCTGAAGGCTGATTTATGGTGAGAGTGCTCTTCAAGTTCTGCTCTTCAGTGATGGAGGTTCCATGTTTATGGAAAGAAAAAAAACTTTTGAGAGTCTCAGGGCACTGATATCTTGCATCTCAGAAAATTGCCATGGGGTAGAGCATTCTGGTGTTATCTGTTAATACCAGAAGTGCAGTCTCATAGATTTTTATGTTAAGATGCAAAACAGTGGCACCCGGTGACTTTGGCTCCTTAAGGAGAAAGAATATTTTTGTACTGAGTCTGTTCCATTCCTATAGTCATCAAGTCACATTGCTGAGCAAGAACAGATCAGTTAATTTTTTGGCCCAGCTTGCTACATAGCCATATTAATTGGAATTTTCCATGAAGGATTTATAGGGCACAGTTAAAATGAAATGTACTTGCTAACACCTCTGCAGAGGAGATTATTATAGAAAATAGATGAGAAGTAACTGGGCTCCCTTTAGAAAACAAATGTAAATGCATACTCTGCACATTGCAAACCAGATAACATACATTGTTCAGAGTAGAAATTACGCAGGGGAAAAAAATGAGAAAACAAGATCAAGATCTTAAATCTGAAAACTTCCAGTTGTCTTTTCCAGAAAAATAATAATGCAAAATATTTTTCTACTTGTTTTTTTTCTCCCCACAAACCAGCTACCTCTCAGCCATCAGGTGGTAAAGTTTCACTCTAAATAAAGCATTGATGGTATGGAAAAACAGCTGAAAAAAACCCCCAAATGACAGTCAGTTCTGAGTGTCAATCTACACATTTAATGAGAAACTCTGCTCGATTTAATGAATCCTGGTGCTTCAGTCTACCATCATTTTAAGTAGAACCTGCACACACAACTATGTAGTGTCAATTTGGGGTGTGTATTGTGGCAGTACAATACACCTCTGAAGGCAGAACTTCATTTTCTGAACTATTAATCATATAAGCAATTGTTACTAATTTACTGTGAGAAGCGTGTGTGAAAATGTATGTGCACATGATTGGCTTGTTGAGACAGCTTGAAAATGTTTAATCGGGGCTGAATAATTCTGTGTCTACAGTAGCAGTTAGATTAAAAACAATCAAAAATAAAAAAAAATAATACTATCACTGCACCAGTGTGTCAGGGGTGAAAGTCTAATTGGATTGTAGTTGAAGATAAACTAACTTCACTGTGAAATGAGCAGTTGAAATTTGGGGGGGAGGGTCATTATTTGGAGCTTGACCTTTGACTCCTGAGTCTGATAAAACCTGAAAAGAAGGACCCTTCTTTGCAAAGTGTATTTCATGTGTGTGAGGTGGGGGAAAACAGTGGGTGGACAAGGACAAAAAAAAGGAGGGAAACTCCTTGAAAGCTGCTACTTGACATCAGAACTAGGTGGCTGATTACAATGTCTTGGTCAGGACAGTTCACTCATTGTAAGTTTGTGGATATAATATATCCACTAGCAAACGCTGACATTTATGCAGGCATTTATCAGGCAGAAGTGGCAGCGCAAACAAAACCCTCCGATTATGTTAGGAATCCCTCTAAAAGCCTGCTCTTGAAATTCCGCACGGAGTTGCCGATTTTAACAATGGTACTTGAATGCTGGCTCAGAACACCAAACTCGTTACAGACGAGTTTGTGTGTAACAGACTCGTTACAGACAGCCCAAACCTCTGAGCCTCTCCCCATGCTCCCTCACACAACCCCATCCTCTCCTAGCTCTAGTGGGCTGTAGCCCGGTTCCTCTCTGCGTGAGGCTGAGAACCGACTCATGTAAATACAAGCTGGAGAATTTAGGTTGTGTCACGTAGCAAAAACAATGAGTGGAACAAATGAGCCGAGCAGCTCGGAGAGTTGGAAGTCTCTAATTACCAGCGCCAGTCACAGGCAAACACTGAAGGAGGGCTGGACTATTTGCACCTAGTGCCACTCAACCAGGGTGACAATAAATTTATGAAAGGTCAAAGAACTTTCCATATGTAAAACTTGCAGCGGGAGTGATGGGGGCTGTCACCCAGCCTGGGCTCCAGGGCTGTGGCGATGCTGCCACCTGCCGATGCACTCTCCCTCTTCTGAGATCCTTCTCCAGGCTCTGCTCTGCTTCTTTAGCCCCGTTCCTTCTGCAGACAGCTCGCTCTCATCACCTAACAGAATTTCCAGTGACTCATCTTGATTATAACACTTACTTAGGATCTACCTGGAGCAACCCGGCACCTGCTCTGCTGAGATCCCACTGTCCTGCACGCAGCTTCAATATCACTGGCTGGAGAGACAAACATAAATATGAGTCAGCTAGTACTTGCCTTTGTTAAATACAGCCTCCTTTTCTAAACAGAAAAGCTCATAGCATTTATATCGCTGTGGACTATGGTGTACTTCTTGCCAACATGCCCTTTATTGCTTAGTTTTCAGACTGTGAAAAATGTTTTTCTTACAAAAATGCATCTTCCATAAATATACAAAAACTTCCACATCCAGCTGTCTTGATGAAAGACCCTGTAATAGTAATATCCTATTTATAAAATTTACACAAAGATGTATATAGATGCATATAAATGCATCTATAAACATCCAGAGGGTAATAGGATCAATAAAAGCTTTTTTAAAAAAAGATAATTTAATCATATTCAATAAATATGCACCCTCTCTGAATTCCTCCTGCTACTTTTTTTTGACAAATCATCTAGATGAAGTTAAAAAGTGGGAAGTTAAAAAGTGGTGGGGAGCAGGGAGAGAGGAACTTTGCAACAGCATTCTCACTACAGGCTGTAAGGGACATTTTATTCTGCAATGTCTCACTTAGGTCATTTTTGCACTTTTATAGTTCCCTTGCGTGGGTTCATCCACATCGCCTGGTGGTCTCTTTGTGAAGAAGGCTCAGAAGAAAAGCTCTTAGCAAAGAATTGTTTGAACAGGACAATCTCCTGCAGAAGTTCCAAAATCAGCTCGCCAGCTATGTGTGTCCTGTGTGTGCTGCTCCTCCCCAGCACACACACACATGCACAGGGTACACAGACACACACTTTCAAGTAGCTGCTGAAAAATGTGAAAAGGTCTTCTCAAGAAAACCTTAGTCTTTCTCCCTCAAAGTCTTGGGTTTGTGTAATTTTGTGTTTGAGGCTGCTTAGGACAATGGTGTCCCACGTTTCCATTTATCTCTGTACCTGCAAATGTGTCTGAATTTTTATGTTCTGATGCTGCACATGCCATCATCACTTCTGCTTGTGCTGGGATTACAGCCCGCTCAGCTGTAACACTGTCACACCATACTTTCAGTTTTCAGCATCTGCAGGGTAGATGCAACTTATCTCCACATGCTCCAAGCCTTCAAAAAGCATTGGGACAACACTCTCAGGCACATGGTGTGCTTCTTGGAGTGGTCCTGTGCAGGGCCAGGAGCTGGATGATCCTTGTGGGTCCCTTCCAATTCAGGATATTCTGTGATTCTCCAAGTGAAGTAAAGGCTCCTTCTAACTGTGCAAAGGCACGCACAGACTTGGGGTGACCACCATGTTCAGACTCCAGGAGAAGCATGTGGTAGTGGCCTGTCCTCAGAGCAAAGCCACCAGCTCTCCCACGCTGTCAGCCCAGCACAAGCATAATTCTTGTTTATTTGTGCCTGATTAAGAACTCTGCACCTGAATTTTAATCATGAGAAAATCGTGTCCAGTACACAGAAATAGAGAGAGAGGGTGCCCTTGGGAGGACCTTCTGTAACAATTATTTGGCCTGAACCACTAAATTTCTTACATTATGTTTAATCATTATAAGACAGATAGACTAAGGGTAAGAGTTCCAGCAGTGGACAAGCCCTGATGGTTACCTAAGGTACCTAAGGCTGTGCATTTTACCAAACATTTGCATAATGATGCAGCTGTTTAAAAATTACATAACAGTACAATTAAAATTCCAGAATGGCACAGTGGTCCTGCTACTTAGGTTAACTGATCATGGATCTCTCTTCCAGCTGCTTTCTTTTCAGAAACTGCTTGTCCACTTAAAATGTAAAGGCACGCTCTTCCAGTGGCTCCCACAGTTCTCACTCACATATAAAGTCTCTGATGGGCT
>VXBC01005970.1:956819-975407 GCA_013399945.1 Ploceus nigricollis | reverse complement strand
TGAATGCCACTTATTCAAACTGAACCATACCATTCCTATGTGGGAAGATTGATGATACGTCTATTAAAAAAGCAAATGCTACATCCAGTTGCAAGCACACCATTTAGCTGCTTGTCTCTGATACATGTAAGATAATACCTTATGGGTGATCTATATACTGTTCAAAACAGGTTTAACATAGTTATTACTGGAAACCAGATACAAATAAGTCAAGAAACTGGATTAATTAGTTTGTTTTGCAGGGATTAAATGAGGGGAAAATCAGCAATGGTCAAAAATGTTCTTGCTCTGCAAAAGACACTGTGATTCTCTGCAGTGCAATGTTTAAAGCTTGTTCAATACTATGCAATGTAATCAAATGTTATGTAGCAATACAGATCTTGCTTCTGCCGAGGTGTTGTAAATCACTGTTGATTTCAGTGGAGGCAAGATCAGGTTCTTAGTTAGAAATGATAACAACTCAAGTTTCAATTCTCTTATATATACCAAAGACAGTTGTCATCTTTGACAAAGGTGCAGAAATGGCACAGAAATCTATTCACGTGCTTTGGACATTGGCTTTTCAGAGCAGAAGAACACATATCAAACAGCAAAGCTTCACAAGCATATGCAAGACTGGCATTATAGATGCCTTTTCTGAACAAGGGCCAAGTTACTAGCTGGGCTTTTACTAAGCTCTTGAATTGTACAGAAAAAGTGTTAAAAATATTTTTCAGCCTGTTGTATCATACTGACTGGGTTTGAATTAAATTGCAGATGTTCAATATCCCTGAAACAGTACTTTTTATTAAGAGACAGAGTAGTCCATTAAACTTCTGTTTCAAATCACACTACTTGTCATTAAACAATCAGAGCATGTTTTCTCTTTCTTTTGACCTTGGCAATTAACATATAAACTTTCAAAGCACTGCACTCAGACCTCTGAAAAGAAATATGATATTGGACACAATTAGAGACATAAAGATGAAGGAGACAAATAAAGGGTATCTAAATATAAAGAAATTTCCTAAAAACTCTTCCTGGAAATAAGACACTGTTATTAGAGAGTAGACAGTTTAAAGTGAAAAGACATCTGACATTTGCATTGATGCTGTAGTAGTGTAGCTCTGACTTGCAGTAGGTGTAATTAGAGCATTCAGTCTACAGAGGAAGAAAGACCTGTCACTCTGCAGCAAAGCCCCAAGCAAGGCAGGATAGCTAACAATGTCTTATCCTTAAATTACGCTTCTGATTTGAAAAAATATTTTAAAAAAACAAGGTTTGAGGTGGATTGTGTAGTGTTAGTAACTGAACCTTTCCCCACTTCTCTGTTAATATTATTACAGCAAGTTATTACATATTTTTTGAAGCCCAGAGGACAGCTCAAGATTCATCTGCTTGAGTAAATGCACTGATAGGATTATTTTGGAAAAGCATGATGTAAGCAGACTCTTTCTAATAGAATGAAACCCCTCAAGGTACTCGTAATTAAATTGATTAATTTGGCTTTTGAAGGTGCACTATGTCATCTGATTTTGAAGGCAGACAAGCATCCAAGAGATAGAATATCAGTGTCTTCTTATCCCTTCTTTATTTAGGGTTCACGTACTACCAGCCAACATGGGAAACATCTCAGACAAAAGCTACTTTTCAGCCCTGCTGATTGAAAGGAATTGGAAATTTGAATTTTCTTCAGTCCTGGACGAGAAAGAAATTCCATGCATTGGAAATAGCTTCAAATGTTCTGAAATACATGACATGAAAAGAGTCCAATCGCTGTTCTACCTTGAATAGATCCCCTGCAAACCCCACTGTTCTTAAAAAATCCTCTTCATCCACTAACAGGACTTCAGAAAAAAACAGAGAAATTTCTCACTTCTACATGGCCAGAGATAGAGTGGATGATACCTACAATGATGCCTTCTTCTTTTCTTGCAACAATACTGATCTTTTTGTCAACCACCCACAGAGATCCACTGGCACAATTTTATCATTACAGTGTTTGTCATGAGACAGAGAAGGGACAGGTTAATGCTGCTTTCTGAAACGCTGATCATAGAGACTTGATTGAGACCAAATGCTGAGAGTTTTCTGAAGGGTAGCTGATTGCCAGATTGCCACACCTAAAGCAAGCCATGAAGGTTTTGTCTTCCAGGCATCCCTAAATCTCCTCTGTTTGGAAGCAGCAATAGCTTTCCAGGGAAGTGGAAATCAACACTAAAAATTATTGACAGTTTCCATTTCTAGGGATCCCCTTGGTTACAGTCATAATGAAAGAGAATTATTTTGGCTTCCCTTGCCAAATTAAGGAAAATTCATAACTGAAATCTATGCCAGCAAATGAAATATAAGGCACATAAGCAAACCCAATGAAACATAAGAGAAAATCAGAGCTATTTGGCCAGTAAACAATTTAAGATTACCATGGAACAAGGCAAACTAGCTCTTCAAAGCCTTTCTCAATAGCTCTCCTGCTTCTGTGGAGTAGGCACTGCATTAAACTTGATCATCATTTGAACTACTTATGAATAATTGATCTAGGAATAACTTCACTGACAAAAATCTCACAGTTCAATTTGCTACGGTTTGTGGAACATATTTATATTCATTTGTAACAATGCTAATCGACAGCAATCCAGACTTTGGAACCCTTAAAAATTAACTGAACGTTACAAACTCAAATACTGTCGATCAACATAATTTAATAGAGTATCTTCCATAGATTACCTAACAAAGATCAATCATAATCACAGGACCCTCAACCATTTCTATTCTCTTGTGGTTATTAAAATAGATGGAATTTTCCAGTATGTCTAAAAGATTAATGAATCAGATTTCTGATAGATCAGAGTGAGATACTAAATTAGGAACAAGTAGTTCTCCGGAAGAGCTCTCACTAGTTGCACGTCCCCCCACGTCATCTTTGCCAATGGAGTTCCATTTGGAATATCTTTGTTAATCACAATAACAGAAGCATCTTTCCAGGTAATACTGTTTAACTTTTTGTTGGCTTGATGTGTGTGCGCGTGTGTCCCATAGGAAATAATAAAAAATCGGGTTTTTTATGTGAGAGTGAATATGCATTGTTCTGTTGGACACAAGGACACTGAAAATAACAGCTCACGTGCAAATCCAGAATAAAAAAAAGGTAAGTAGGAGAAGGGTAACCAATACAAGACAGAACATAATATTCTACTGAGTCAAGGGCATAGCCTAGGGTACCTGAACTGACAAAATATCAGGTACTGAATCTTCTTTTACCACCCGAGTAAGAGATGTAATGTTCAGTTATAGCAATACTCTTCCTCCTCACAGACCCTTCACATGATGATAAAAGTTGATCAGGCAGCTGATATAGAAGGCCTCTGGCACTGAGCATAAATTTTGGCTACAAAAATATGACTGTGAAATTTCTTTCAATCAAAATGAACTTAATAGAAAAAAAAAAAACTTTGTTTCCACTTCTCTATTTCTATCCAGTCTGCTTTCCTAGATAATTTTTCAGGTTTCCTACAGGCCTCCATCACAAAAACTAAAGTGTCAGAGCAGAGTGAGCATTAATTTTTGATATAAAGGTGCCAAGAAAACATTGGAATTTTGTTCTTCATGTCCTTTTTAAGATATTACAAATCCTCTTGAGCTGAGGAAACTAGTGGTGAAAAAATCATAACAGTGATTTAAGAGGATCATCTTGAAAATACCAGATTTATACTGATGGTGTGTTCTCTTCCTTTGAGGAGTTTCACCATTTCCTTTAGCGATGTTTGAAATTATCTAGCTTCAAGAACCACAGCCTCCAGTAAAGACATGGCATGAAGCTGTCTAAGCATTTATAGGATGTTTCTATCACATTTTCTACACGCACACAGAGAATGCCCACCATGGCACCTACATATTTCCTTTCTTACTGCATCCTATCAGCATCCTCATGACCTGGTGGATGGGTCCAATTTGGTAGGACACCAAGGGATGCTGTCCCAGGAAACCTTTCAACTGTCTGTGGGTGGTTGTAAGAACAGTGCAGCACCGATATTGTCCCTACCTGACACCCTCCAGAGAAGAACCTTGGGGTAAGAATGAAAATAGGAGCTGCTCAAATGTGGCCCAAGCAGAAGGGAGGACAAATTCACTGGCAGGCAAGCATGTCCTAGAGCAGGCCTGAAGATGCCACACAGAGAATATGAGCTCAAATTTTGCAGTCTTTCTCAACAGGCCCATTCTTTACACATGAGACTGAAGAAGCAAACCAGAATTGATACACACTGCAGATGACAGGGAAATAAATTTTGTTCATCCATTTGCAGTGGTTCTTCAAAATATATGCAAGTTTACTTTGCCTCATGGTCACCCAGAGGCTTAGTGTTATGTCATACTATGCAAAGTGGTAGGAGTTCCATAATCTCATTTGAGAAGGTGGGAAAAGTAGAAATGAACAATTCAAGAAGCTATAAGACTTTTGTTCAGGGAGTAATATGCACTGGCAGGGAACACCAGGAGAAGACTTGGATTGTAGGTTTATCTGTCCCCTTTTATGGGTGACCTTGAAAATGCTTAGAGAAAGCTAGAGAGAAAAGCAATTACATTTTTGAAATTATACACCACTGTTCTCATTCATCTTGATAACCACTTTTAAGGAATCCAAAAAAGGCTAGAATATTGCTTTTATAAAAGTTGTAAAGACCTTGGTTCTGTAGAGTCAGTTTTAAAATAAATTTAGATGTACAAAGATGAATTTTTATTTCCTTTGTGTTGCTAAATTGCTACTTTTGTAATTAAAAAAAAAAAGCCAAAAAAAACCTGCAGTCCTCTACTGAGGACCTTGGCAAAAAAAAAAAGTTCATGATCTTTTTTTCCTTGTTCTGGAAAGATATGCAGCAGCTCAACCTGTCCTGTGCAGCCATCCCTACTGTGTCACAATCATCTGCATTCATCCTTTTCTGTGCATTTATAAGTGTGATTGAAGTGTTGATAAGAAGCTGCATTTATAAAAACAGGATGTTATGCAAACAATAGGCACAAGATCTTAGTTATTCTTCTTCCTGCTGGTTAAGCTCCCCTGTGTTCATTTAGGCATGATCTGTCTTCGTGTCTCTTTTACTCTCATTATTATCTTGCCTTACCAATTAGGTAAGGCACTGAACGGCCTGTTATTCCAGCCTGGGAGGGCTGGGGGTCAGAAGGAGTCATGCTTAATGTTAAGTGGCTGTGAAACATTAAAGCCTGCAAATTCATCAGGACAGTTGGCCTGGCCCACTGCAGGGCAAGGGGTGTAAGTACTTTTCTGCTTGAATTACACATGGAGCAGCACTGGCTTTGAAATGCCAGGATCCACGCTGAGCTCAGTGAACGCTCCCCAAGTGCGTAGCTCCAGCCTCAGCTCTAATAGCAGGAGCAATAGGGGTTATTTTTGGAAGCACTTGGCAGACAGATAGAAAAAGAAACTTCAAAAATCATTCTGCCTTTTTACTGAGGACCCCCTTAGGAGTACTAGTGGGAAAAAGTCTGTCGACCTGCCACAGCTAATAGTCACTCAGCAACCCGGCGCAACCAGCGCTCCAGAATCAATGCGCTGCAGCTATTCAGTAGTACCACATCTGATGCTTGAAAGGATGGAAAATACGATATGTGACAGCTGCTTATGAGTGATAGTGCTAGTGAACAAAAAGCCTAACGGGTACTGGAATGTCCCCGCCCCGCACACAGAAAGGACGCGGAAGGGAATGATGGCTTTTCCTAGCACGGCTGCACTCTTCAGCAGGCACCATCCTGCGTGCCAGATTGGCAACTCCAACAGCTCAACAGCAATTATTCACATGCCACCTCTGAAGCAGGGGCTTGCTACCCACAGCATCCCTGCTACATCATGTACCAGACTGCTGACTGCACATCAAGAGGTTTTTCACTTCTTGGATGAGAGAATAAGGGGCCTACAGACATAAAAGAGAAAAGGGTCAAATCTCTTAGTTTAGAATTTGTACAAGGAAAGCAAGCAACTATTTGTAACCAATATGGACAAGGTTAAAATCTAAGCAAGACTAGTTAACTTTGGAAAGAAGGATTTTCTGATGTACTAAAAAAGCTGGCCGGGGTTTGTTACTACGGTGTTTTACCACAGGCTTCATTGGGATCTCAGTTGCATATTCTCTTGGTCTGCTTGAAATTTAGCACCCAGCAATATTTAAATATTTCTGGAATTATGGATTATTTCTTGAAATACAATAGTGTCTCATTTTGATATATAGTAAGACATTTGTTTGGCAAAGGCGGCTTCGCTTCTGTCTACTATATGGCTTAGCACCTCAAATTTTGTCTCCAAATCTGAATAAATACTTATAGTTACACCTCACCTCCATGATCTTCACTCCTTATTGTGGAAGCATAACTAAGATTGGTATTTACAGAAAAAAATATTAACTTGTTCTGAGAGGAAAGCTCTTCTTTTTTAACATAGCTGAAACTTTTTGAAATATGTCTCAAAACAATTCTCATAAACTAGTCATTTGGAAAGTTTCTATAGAAAAAAGGTCTTCAATATAAAGCAATAATGTTATTACGACTGTGCAAAATGATAGAACACCTGCCTGAAATAAAAAAAAGACAAGAAGAAATTTCATCAGGAGAGAGCCTAATTATTAAAGACATTGTAAAAGCAAAGATGACTCTGAATTTGGTGTACAAAGATAAGTTTGATCAAAGGTTAGTTTAATCATTTGTCTATACAAGGAAGTGCTGCCCTGAGTTGTCAGTAGCTCTTCTTGACCTATTAAAAGTCCTAAGTGAATATTATTTTGTAGATCTCAATTGGAAAGTCACTCTTAATAACTCATGTATGAGAGCAGCTTGTTAATATATATTTTACTAGTTATTTTTTTACCAGAAATAAATATTTTCTGTCATGTTCAATATTTTTATACTGTAAGATTTTTTATCTTGCTTCAAGATATATAAATTCCCTTTCAAATATTTATATACCACCAAGAAATATTTTCAAGACTGCCTCTGCTTGTGATTTTATCTTCATGCTAAGGGACTCAAAAGGTTAAGATTTTAATCCACTGCAAGGGATTTGCTGAATAAATATCTTGTTTGTAAGAGGTGGATTAGGGCAACACACTAAACCTACTCCATCTAACTACAACACCGTGAATCTTGTCAAGAAAATAAACTCTTCTGTTTATCCTTACTTATGCACAGAGCTATGAATAACTCTTATAACCAGCTAGTGATCCTGCCTACATTATCTTGTCTGCAAACATGCCCTGCATGCTGAAACAGCTGAAAGGAACATACAGGATTAGGAAAAATCACAGAAGCTGAAAACATGTTTTGACGCAACTATGGGAGAAAAAATCCTCTGCTCCAGGTGAAAAGCTTTATAGTCTGTCTCATCTTCCCTTATCCTCACATTGCCCAGAATTGCCTTATTTTGTCAAAGAGGAGCTATGATGAAAAGCTCCTTAGAGTGACCCAACTTGAAGGAATGCCTCCTTCTTTAATTTCCCTAAGAGATGAAACAGTATAGAGGTGTCTGCTTTCAAATTATTGTTTTTCAAAAGGTACACTAGGAAAGGTTAGGAAAAAAAGTTTATACTGAGTAAAAACACACACCTCAAAAGATTTGTTGATTTGTAAACCACTGCTTAAACTTCAAGTTTCAACATTTGATTTTTAACCTAGGAGATCCCAAGCATCTTACAAACCTTATCAGAGATCCTATTTATCATTAATGCATTAATTAGGGGGCTGCTTGGTTAAGGACAGCATCTAGTATTAGCCTGCAGAGGAACAGCTCTTTCATGACATATCAGAATGTTTCACCACAATTGACCCAGGTGGCCAAGAAGGCCAATGGCATCCCGGCCTGTATCAGCAGTAGTGTGGCCAGCAGAACTAGGAAAGTGATTCTCCCTCTGTACTCAGTACTGGTGAGGCCACACTCGAGTGCTGTGTCCAGTTCTGGGCTCCTCAATTCAGGAAGAACTCTGAGGTGCTGAGAAGGGTCCATAGAAGGATAATGAAACTGGTGAAGGATCTGGAGCACAAATCCCGTGAGGAGCAGCTCACAGAGCTGGTGGTGTTTAACCTGGAGAAAAGGAGGCTGGGGGGACCCTATCACCCTCTCCCTGCAGTGAGGGTGTAGCCAGGTGGGGGTCAGCCTCTTCTCCCAGGCCACCAGCGACAGGATGGAAGGACACAGTGTTAGGCTGCACCAGGGGAGGAAAACGCGTAAGTAGCTACCTGGAGACCACGGATTTCAAAAATCTGAAAAATCAGTCTAGGGTTTTTTTCATGTTTTCTCTTCAGATTGAAATGAATCCAGCTGAGAAGTCCATAGAAAGTTGGAATTACAGCAATGAGAAAATATTTCAGATGAGTCTGCACACTTTAATAATATACCTATTCAGAAAGTTTCTACCTAAGTGTGTAGAGAATTATTTCCTCTAATAGCTTTAAAATTTTGAAAAGTGTACTTTATATTTTTCTAATTCTACCTTTGCACCTGAATTTTAAGCTTTTTTTTCTCTTATAAAGACAACATATGCTGCAACTATCACCATTTCTCTTCCCTAATCAAATATATTTTGCAATTAGGTTTCCTTAGAATCAAATTCAGAGAAAAACCATTTTTATAATTGTTTTGCAATTTATAAGTACAAAACAAACCCCACAGTTCTTGTTGCTAATAAAGGCAGCAGCCTCACTCTGCCTTAGGAATTTCATAAGGCACCGCATGATACTAAATAAGTTTTTAAGCATTCCTTTTGAAATATACAGTTAGAGGTACGCAGATTTGTCTGGTAACCAAGTATATTTTACTATTTACACTTTATTTCCACAATAGAATGAAAAAGAATGTGTGACCAGCAGAACTAGGAAAAAGGACAATAAAATGATAATTTGATGTAAAAGTTGGGGCATCCCAGTCAGTTATTTTGCTTTTCTACAGGAGGTGTAGCTATCTGAATTTCCATAATATAAAACCGTTTACTCTTCCACTGAGTAGGAATTTATGAAAAAACATCCCTGTGGCATGGTTTAAGGTCAAGTATTACAGTAAAATATTCATTATCATGATACATAGGAAATAAACATTTAAATATAAAACACCTCCATTTCTTTCATCAGCAGTAGTAAAAGCAGCAAATAGTTGGTTCAGCAAGGAAGCTTTTACAATTATTTGACAGGATTTTTCATTGTCTGTTCAGAAACATCAACCACTTCTCTATGAGTAAAGATATGAAGAAGTGAACACTGCTTAGTATTCATGGATGCTTCTATAACTAAAATTATAGCATGGATTTATCCATAAAATAAAGAACACACTCACTCAAGATATGTCTTTGTTTTATTCCCTCAAATAGTTTCATAGGATTAGCAGCCTCTTCTCATAAAAAAAAAAAATGACCACTCTTAATAAAATGGGGAAAAAATTATGCTGATGATGAAAGACACCCAGAGCTCATAAAAATGAATCACTACATATGCTAGCTAACAATATCTCAATTTAAAACAATATAATTCCTGAAAGTTGTGAGGCATAATTTCTTTCATGTGAGCAGTATTTATATGGATTTGTCAGTATTACCAGGAGAAAACAAACAAATTTTAATATGCGGTCCTCCAACTCACACGTTAGCATGCACTATCCAAAAACTGGAATCATAGCTAACAGCGATAAAAATGTTAATTTATTTCTAATCCCGTAGAAGTCTATTTTCTCTAATAGTTACGGAAATGGAAATGAAGTGGTGTCTAAAATGAACACACTGTATTTTACTTCTTCAAAGACCATGAATTTCAGCTGGGTACTTTTGGATAAGTTGTCCAATATATTTTGTGCAAGATGTATTTGGGACATAAAAAAAATGAACATCCTGAAAGATATGCAACAATACACTGGGTAAGGCCTTATAAATCAGTGTTTGAGACTTTTTAAGAATTGCAGAAGTAGGATTCCTTCCCATGGACCACATGACCTTTCGCATGCGTTTATGTATGTATTGTGCCTATTTTTCAGTATTCAGTGTCTCTGCACTGGCAAGTATCCATCTGGTATTGACAAAGGAGGTTTGGAGAAATCTATAGAGTGATGTCCTGCAACCTCTGTCTTCAGGAGAGATAGGATTTTTCCTCATGCTTCTCATCTAGTATGAAAACAATATTAATCTGTGGACAGATACTACAAATATATTTCATGTGTAACTATCTGTCTTCGTATGCCCATAACTTAAAATGGGGACTTTTTTCCTTAAATGTATAACTTTTTCCTCCCTCTACAAATTCGACTGCTCTTGTCTGAGTCAGTGAGTCCAATATTCATATTCAATATCAAAACAGAGGAAGGTCATTTTCAATCTAAGAGGAACACTAATGAAATAACAGAATTGAAAAAAAAATTAAATGCATTACAAAGAAAAAATAAATATCCACAAAATCCCCACAAAGTTTGCTGCCTAAAAGTTTATTGAATAGATAAACAGATTTCTGAATTACTTATGTTCTTCTATAGGTACATATACATGCTTTAAATAGTATACACAATGACTATATTCATTTATAATACGTCCATTCTGTCAAAATTTTCAGCTCCCTGAAATAAACCCACATTTTACTCTTAGAATATTTATTCTGGTGGCATTCATTAAAAATAATTCATAATAAAAGGCATGTGGCAATGTTCTGATTTAAGGCAGGCCAAGGCAGAAGGTTTCATGTTGTCACACTGAGAAAACAGGGTAAGAAACTTAGAACACTTGGATGCACAAAACCATTCTTTTGGATCCCTTCACCACCTCTCTCTTTGGGGTCAGCCCAAGAGATGAAAAGCATGTTACTGAGCAACCTTGTAATTCTGGCACCATTAAGAAGACTGCCTTCCCTTCTCTCTTCCAGTTCTCCTGACACTTGTTTCTAGTCTGTGTTTTCTAATGAAGCCCAGGGTCTGAAGACCTTCCTTGAAGATCATCCCTACCATGAGGAAAGACAGACTTTCCCAAGGGGCTGGAAAAAGAAGCCATGTAAGAAATGAGGACACAGATGAAAAGCCACATTTGTGAAGGTTTCTGTTACCTGAACAGGATTGCATTTTACTTGTGACCTTCACTCGTAACATCTCCGTGCTGCACCTTCCATCTGTGGCAGTGCTTCACCAGGCTTTTGCAGTGTTCTGACCCAGCTGCCTACACTCTCACAAGACTGCAGTGCTGAATAAAGTCTAATATCTGTGTTCCATTTGTGTGCAAAAACTTCAAAGGCACAAATAAATTCCGCTGCTTATTTATGAAACACTTTGGAGCTGTGGCAATGGACAGGAATTGATGCACAACCAGAGAATTACTAGTTTGAACTGAAGTGCCAGCGCCAACTTTGTAGAAAAACTGAGATGAAGGCAACGAATTGAGAGAGTGAACCTCACCCTAAACTTTAAAACATGCTACAATGCTGTTGTTTCTGGCAATTTGAAACAACACTCTTGAAGCTGTTTTCCTAGGATCCCCATCTGTTCTTTAGTGTTGGAAAGTCGCAGTGGGGAGGAGGGGTGGAGAAACAAACATCAGGCAAGGGGGCATTTTTTAAAAGGCACCAATTCCCTTCCTATTTCCATGGCCTTCTATTTCAGACTTTGAAAGTATAACATGCTCCAGTAATTTGAAAGTGTTACTGCCTGCCTCAATCCCAAATAGTTGCTTCAAAATGTGGAATTTCTGAATTTCCCCACAGCTTACACCCTTGCCTAAAACTATTCTGTAATGCTCACTAATGTTCTGGTTTCTTTGTCAAGGCAGATGCTTCTAAAGACAACCTGAACTGCTTTATGCCAGAAGATGGAGAGATATTAGCATTTCAGGGCCAAAACAATCAATTAATTGGTAATAATTACTAGAATTAATCAGCCTTGTCTATCTGGTTCCATTACTCAGAAAAGAAGCATAAGCATGACTTTCCTGCTGTCACTTCTGTTCATTTTTTCTATATATTTTGCTTAATCTTAGATGGCATCATATTTTAATTTATTTAAAAGTCATGCCTCATACTACTTTTCAGTATCTCTGCTTTTCCCTGTACCAGGACAGCACATGGAAATTAGGTGTTCTGCTTGCTGGATGCATTTTCAGGAGGAGAAATTGGAGGTGAGAGTGCTTATTAGGAATACTGGGAGGATCCAGTGATGGTATGGCTTCTACCTTTGCATCTGCAGGGATGCTGAATGTGTGACCATAGAGTCTTAACATGTACTTGAAGTAGGATTAAAACAAGGTGGTAAAAGTCACCATTCCTTGCCAGCCCAAAAGCAAATACATTTTTACATCGGCCATCAGCAGCCTCAGTCAGAGGCTTGGTAATAGTAACAAAAATGCTCAGGTGAAATCTTGTGAAGGTTTAGGAGAAAATATTGTACCTCTGCCTCAAGAACAGAAACATCCTTCAGACAGAGCAGATACTGGGCCTATACAGTTTCAGCTTTGTTATTGTTATCTACTGCTGATTGTTTATCCACTTCCAGGATGGAAATGCAAGTACCATATCCACAAAGACCAGTTGGTGACATTTCACAAATATTCTCAGCCAAAGGGGTTTTCTTATATGAATAAACTCAAGACAACCATGTTGAACATAAACCTAGTTGACCAAATTCAACTGTCCAATCCTGACCTTCTCCTTCGTGAGTTTTATGAGTCTTCTAGATGTTACTGTTTGAAGCCTTTCCATAATTTATAGCACATTACTCCACACTTTCTTTAGTTTTCAAAGCCAGGTCCTAAATAAAGACCAAAAAACACTTCAAACAACTTAATCCTTCCTAGAAAAGGCTGTTAGCATTCAAAGATGACATTACATCAAAAGCAAAGGTTAAACTCCAGAATGCATTCTGTGAATGAAGTAACAAAAGCTCTATTATAGCCTTTGATCACTTGAGCTCACCTGTAGGAAATGTTACACCTTTTTATTAAACTGTTGAATTGTCTTTGCTGTACAAGCTGGAGACATTCTTGACAGGCTTAAAGTCGTTAACACCTCTGAGGAATGCTCAGCAGAGCCTATAATACTCTCTCGTGTCTATGCATGTTAGTATAGCAACTCTGTACTTTCCTAACAGCCCAGGCACTCTTTCCTTTCCTTATTTCTTTAAGAAATTTATTGAAATTAGTATATTGGCAAAAAATAGTACATTGGCAAAATTATCCATGAAACAAATGTGCACAGCAAAATATTTGATGGTATCAAGAAATAAAGACCCTATCACTAAATTAGAAAATTTTTGAATTCCCCACAGGAGATGTTTTTTAAATAAATCACCATTTAATTACTGAAAAGAAAACCAAACAACTCTGTATTTTTCATGGGTAGCTGGGCAGCACATTTAGCATTGTCCATTACCAACTGCAGTACACACAGTCTATTCATTTTTCATTCAGATAGCCTGCACTCACATTCTCACACAAACTGACACGCACATACCTGCCATGCTTTTCCTCCCACTGTCAAGCATCAACTACTTGTATATAAATGTATATGCATGAAAATAGGGACTATTAAAATAAAAATAAATATCAACATTATATCTTTAGTTTCTCTTCTTTTAAAGACTGCTGCATGTTTTTTTAGTTTTAGAAGCACAGCCAAATATAAACGTGTTTTCTCTTAAAAATAAGTAAATAAATAAGCTTATAAGGATTTTCTGACAATCTAGACTCTTTTTAGTTCTAATATCTTTGCCAATGAACAGCTGAAAGCTATTTCCCCCCAGCCTCTGTGGATCCTTTTTTTTCTCCTTTTATTTCTTCAGTTCTTTTGCACAGCTCATCTCTTTATGCTTAAAGACTATTTTTATAAAAAGACTAGCAGTCCTACATGGATGCACTCTCAAACACACAGAGAACTAGGAGATGATTCTCCTTTTCTTCCCAAGTTGTGCTCTATACATATTACTTCTTACATGTCACAAAATTTTGAATATTTCTAATAACACTTTACACTTCAGGTTCTGAGACATCTTCCGCTGAATAAGCACTCACATACATGAAAGCTGACTTCCAGACCGTCCCTGTATGCACATACAAAAAGAATTCTCACATAGCAACGAATGCTATGAAACAGACGAGGGCAAACAACTACCAAATACAAATTATGACAGATTTTTAAAAAGAGCGTATATCCTTTCAAAAAGGAAATGCACCTGCTGTCTGTACTGTAGCTGAAGCCTCACACACAGCCTCATGCCATCAGCAAAAACTAAGTTTACATCCTTCTTTCCCACTAGATCTATGATTTTCTTAGAGAACTTCTGACTTACTCACGCTTCTATTCTTGGCCTATTTAGAGATAACTATTCAGCGGAGGCTTACAGTGAGCTTCTGGATCTTAATCCTGTTGTCTCGATTAGTCTCTCTAATGATTACACAGTTTGATTGCCTCAGAGGGAGGTGGAGAAGAATGGGGTAGAGTGAAGGGAGCAGTTTGTGTAGTCCCCATTAGCTCCTGATTACAGGAAAAACAAGATAGTGTCATGTTGTCTGAGTTCAGTGGGGAGGAAGGTAACGTGCCTCAGAATAATTCTGTACAATCAAGAGATTAGATGGATTAAATGTAACCAAACCTTTCCTAAAACAGAAGTGATGAGCAATATGTTTTTAAATGGTAAACACTGACTAATTTGTTGACTCATTTGTGAGTGTCTACTAACACAGCAAGAGCACTGCTGAGAATAAAGCAGCTGCCCATACCTGTTTCCATGCTGAATCACATGGAATGGATTTAAGATTGCTGTGTCTATATGAATTTATTCATTGAAGATTTCTGTCTTGCTCCCTTTTCTGACTCAACTGGGCAATAAAAATTCACTGTTTTCTAAAACTATGAATTTTTCTGTATCTTCAGGTGACCAGAACAAATGAGTGAAAACTAGCTCACTTGGAAAAAATTTTCATCAGCAGTTTCTTCTTAGATATGAGTGATTTAGACTTTGTATTTTTCACAAAATTTGAAAATGGCTTTCATAAAAATTAAATCAGAAAAACAACTATATAAATTTATTTGCTAGTTCCCTTTGAAAAATTATACAAAAATAAGCTTAATACACTTTTCATTTTTCTACTTTTGATCATTTCTTAAATTACCAAATAATGATTTCCTTATTTCATTTTATGAAAATACCTCATTATTTGACGTAATATATGGAAATGCTTTATCAAATGTCTTCAGTGTCCGGAGAACAATTTAATCTTTTCTGCAATCATGGTGCTGTCAGATGCAGAAAGCAATATTCACTCTGCACAGAAAAGTCCTTTTTAGTCCTCACAAGAACCCTACTGTGTGATAACATTCGCAGCAGTGAAAACACAGGAGCATATCTATTCTCTCTTAAAAACTCACAGTGATGGCCTAAACTGAGCACAGCAGCTCCTCCAGATCCAAAAAAACACATCCCATCCTTATCAAGCAAACATCACTTGCGCTGCTTATTAATTTTTAAAAGTCATTTATCCCTAATGTTAGCCTGCTCCTCCCTTCAAGGCACAACATTCAGCAGAGAGGAGTAACTGCAGTGAAATATGCAAGCTACATGTCCCAAAATTATTTGGAAAGCAAGGGCATTGGATTCCTATAAGTGCAGTAAAACCAGAAGAGTGGAGGAGCTGTGGTCTGTGCCTCGTTTTCCTCACAACAGCAAAATAAAGATAAGTTTAAAAAGTTAATGTTAAATAAGACTTCATATAGAGTTTATGTAATTAGTTTAAGATTGTGTATTGTCAAAAGAAATTAGTAAAGCAATCTCTGTAAGGAGAGAGACTATATTTTGTGAGGTTAGGCAGTGTAACTGGAAAATACAGATTTCTGAAGTCCTTTATCAGATGAAATGCAGGAGCTCTTTGTTTCCAAAAATGTTTTACTGCATGTAACTCCACTTAGAATCAACTCAAGGATGTAAAAATGAACGTTAAGAACATAGGAAAACTGAAAGTTTACAGCTCATGTAGACACATGGGCTAAAGCTGAAAACAAACTCAGACACAGCCTGGAAAAAATTTTTTAATTGCTCTTGGCTTCAGATCCCTGGCCTTCAGTCACCAGGATGGGTCTCAGATTAGCATTCCCAAATCTGTTAAATTCATAAACCCTGTGCTTATCACAGAATCATAGAACAGCCTGGGTTGGAAGTGACCTATATAGGTCACCTGGTTCCAACCCTCCTGCCATGGGCAGGGACACTTTTCACTAGACCACGTTGCTCAAAGCCCCATCCAATCTGGCCTTGAACATTCACATGGGTGGGGCACCCATGTCTCCAAACAACCTACTCCAGCGTTCCATCACTCTCACAGTAAAGAAATTTTTTGTTATGTCAAACCTCCATCCTTCTTTTTTCAGTTTAAAACCATTACCCCTTCTCCTTTTGCTACAGGCCCGACTACAAAGCTTGTCTGCCTCTCTCTTCTAAGCCCCTTTAAGTAATGAAAGGCCACAGTCAGGTCTTCCCCGAGCCTTCTCTTCTCCAGGTCAAACAATCACGACTCTCTCAGCCTTTCTTCATGAAATAAGGACAGGTATCTACACAGATTTCCCACCAATGCCTAACCTGGACAGCTCTTAGCACCACTCTTTCCCCATTTGGAGTCAGAATCTGATGTTTACTCAACTTGTAATAGAACATAAAATGAGTAATGGTGGGGAGAGAGATTTATTGACAATCACAGAAAAACTCGCAGGACTGAGTTTTCCAAGTACAGCCACCCTTCTTTACTGGCAGCTCAGCCTCAATCAGAAAAGTATAGGCAGTAGCTGACTTACAGATCTGAAAGAACAAGTTAACATGGGCGTTTTAACAAAAGAAAAATAGCGATTTTCAAATAGTCACCTCAAAATTGCATTTTTTTAAAGATATTTGTTCAGTAACCTGAGTAATCATTAAAGGAATTTAGGGATTCTTTTGACACATTATGCATCACAAGCAGAAGCTAGAAAGTCACAACACTAAAAAAAGAAGTTGGTTGCCCTAGGCATGTTTCAGCTTACTGTCAGCTCAGTCTGTTCTAGTGTTTCACTTGTAATAGTTCCCTTGCTGTACTTATGACTAATAACAATAAAATATTAACAAAATAGTTTTCCTTGGTGGTGACTCTAGAGACAGGAATGAAAGACGTTGTTGGTGTCCTCTGTTTTGTTTCTAGCCTGACAAGTAGTTTTTCTCCATTGTTACTGTAACATTTTCATGCCAAAGGGATCAGCCACAGCAGTACTGCTGTATCTGCCACTGGTCTAAGAATAAACAGCCTGGTGTGCTCTCCTCACCTTAGGGGGAATTTTTTTTCTGTAGTGCCTCTTTCCTTCTCAGCTAGAACTTCTTAATATCCTCCAACTTCCTCCAGCTTTTCCCACTACTCCCAGATGTTGCTAAAAGACACAGTGATGCTTTTCGTCCTTGGGCTGCCTTGCTGCCCATGTTGAGCTCCCTTTCATCTCTTCCAGCTCCTTCTGCACTCATCAGCCCTCAGCTGCAGACCTTAGAGCTGCTCCAATTCCCAGAGTCTCCAGAGTGATGCTTTCTTCAAAAACCAACCCTCTCCCCCTCTATACTGCAACGATGGATGTGAAAGGTTTGCCAGTTCTCAGAAGGCTCTCCCGTAAAATCACCCCAAAATACTCAACAGATTAAATTCGAAATTTATAACAACATATTTTTATTTCACTGTCATTACTGCTTATTTGTAAGCATGCCTACAGATCTAAGGTAAAATTGGGCACTACACATCGGAATAAAGAGCCCTTGATAGTTTGCCACATAAATTTAAACCGACCAAAGGGAAGCAGATACTATAATTTTGATTATCTTATTTCACTCCAAAGTACAGCTGAATTTGTGCAAAACCTGTGGCAACTGCAGCAAAAGTGTTCAGGCTGTACTATGAACTTGATACTTTGTATACTGAATTGAGTTTTTATAGTTTTCTGGGTTTTGTTGTTTTGTTTTTGAAAGCTTCATGTGGTTCTAGGACTTACAGAATTATGGTCTATTTGTTTGAGCACTAGTGCCTCATGAACAAGGGGTCTGTTAAGGGTTTCTCAAACATCTTGTTATGAACAAAGCCCTGGTACAGGCTGGGACACTGCAAGATCTAGCTAAGCACTGGCTTTTGAAATGTTAATGAAGCTGTATTGTTCTGTTTGTTTCCTCTAAACTACCTAGAGATAACCTGCCTCCCCCACCCATATTACCATTCTGGGACTACAATGCAAATTAGAAAAACCCCTTTGGAACATGGGAACATTTTTTGAGACTAGAAACATCCCTAAAAATTGAAATAAGCACAGTAGATCAGGCTAGACAAATGCCTTAGCTTAGGAAAAGAGGGACACATCTCCTAACCGACTTTCATCCTGTCACCATCACCTGCAGAGGATTAGACTAGGGTAGGCTGTAGGAAGCCAGACCAAAAGGAGCAAGCAATCTCCTGGGGTTGCCACAGAGGAGGGAGAGGGCACAGTCTATTACACTAACAGACTGTGCACGTGCCTACACCCATTGGCTACCAGAGTGCTACAGGGAGAGAAGGAGGGACTGCTGCTGCTTTGGACTCCAGCAACAGACTGTGCCACAAGGATTGGAGA
>VXBC01005970.1:791908-956365 GCA_013399945.1 Ploceus nigricollis | reverse complement strand
GACTCTGCACGTGCCTACACCCTTTGGCTACCAGAGTGCTACAGGGAGAGAAGGAGGGACTGCTGCTGCTTTGGACTCCAGCAACAGACTGTGCCACAAGGATTGGAGAAGGGACAGCTACTACTCTGGGCTGTGCCACAAGGATTGGAGAGGGAACAGCTGCTGCTTTGGACTTCAGCAACAGACTCTGCACGCCCTCTTCTCCTTCAGCTAGCTGGGAAAAGCTACAGCAGCGGGGGCGAGTTCCGTGTCGAGCCCCCTGCCTAGCTGATCTTTTTAATAAAGAGCTGAATATTAATAAAGGCATAAGCCCTGTTCATTTCAATCTCATTCAAGCTAAACTGTGAAGAAAATTTAGTTTCTTTAAACCAATTAAGGCCTATGTTTTTAATCCCTTTGGTGATGTCACATGAATGCATAATTGTATGTGCAAGCTAGGATGGATTCTTAGAATAAGAGGAAATAAAATTTAAGAGAAAAAAACTAAACTAAACTAAACTAAAATAAATAAAATGTTTGAAAAAGTCAGACACTAACCAATAACACCAAGGTTGACTTCTGCATTGTCTGTGTAGTTTGTAGCCTGTCATTCGAACCAAATGATGCCTTTAAAATACATTTTGCAAACAGTGTGACAAGATTGGCAAATACTTGTGGTGTCACAGAGATTCCCCTTTGTCCTCATGTGATTCTCACCTCTTTGTGGTAGATCCACAGTTTGTCCTCTCAGACTCTTTTATTCTGGTGCCTTTTAAATGCTAACACCAGTCAACTCCAGATTGCAACATCCCTTGGCATTGCAGTGGTGATGTGATTCACATTACCACTGGCGCTTTATCTCCTGATAATGGCCTAATTAACTTTCTGTGTAATCACCATTGTTTCCAGCAACCTGTTACATGATTGCTGCTTCATTTCCACAAAGCAGCACATCTTGGTTCTGACACGGTCAAACCATGTGATGTTTCAAGACTCGTGAATTTCATGACATCTGGAGGCTTGAAAGCGGGTTTGTCATAGCTCAGATGTGGAAGCTGAGTCCACTTGAGGTCTGCCTTCATCCTTATATGGGTAAAAGCAATCTCTCCCTAACCTCCAAACCAGAAGATTTTGCGATTAACTTACACATTCGCAAAAATAAATACATTCTAGATACATGGAAACTTCTATCAGTTAGGAAAATTTCAACAAAAATAAATATGCTAAGCGCTGCATATGTCACAGTATGCTGCAGGTTTTATTTTTCTAAGTGTCTCTTTTATATACTGCAGTCTTCATACTTTTCCACATTTTCTGTTCTTTGCTTCTGTTTTCAACCAAACTACTTTTTTCTTAAGGTTTCTGTTCCATTTCTCTAAGCTCTTGCATTTCATTCACTCATTGAGAAAAATTTTTAAACAAGATTTTCAAGGCATTTCAAGAAGAGGTAAATGTGGTCTTCTCATCCCACAGTACCAAAAAACAGGAAAAAAAGTGTTCCCAGTGACTCACTACAAACATGGTACATTTTAAAGGCTAACTGTTATCTTCGTTTTTCTCATGCACAGGTGGGTTGCTCATTTTTGTACCAGCTCTGTTCAGTTTTGGAAAATAGTAAAAGGAATCAGGAACTCCTTGCAGTTCAAACTGATAAATTTTCCCCCAAATCCTTGGATTGTATAAGCATTTAATAGCCTACAACCAGGCCAAACATTGACATAAATGAGGATTATATCTGCAGATCAGTAGCAGAAGCAGAGTTGGACAGAGTTTTTGGGCAATCTGGGAACCAATCAGTGGGATTTAATGCAGCATGTGACACACTCTTTGCTTCGATTTCTTAGGCTGGAGGCCAGGGACACCTATTCTAAGCCAGCCTTTTGAACCTCCCTGAGAATGGTGAACACATTACACTGGATACGACCACATATACAAATAGTTAGAACGGAGTCTGGATTCAGATGAGACCAAAACCACTTTTTCTATTGAAGACTTCTCCAGTGAGACAGGCCAGAAGGGTGATGTTCACTATTGTTTAAATATCTGCCAAACTGCAGCTTTAATATTAATGGCTTATTCAGGTCATGCCATTTCTTAAGGGTTTTTTTTGTATCAGCCTCTATGATATTTATGCTAATGGCCAAATACTTTCAATGAACTTAATTTCCAGCTTCAGTGAAATAACTTCTACACATCCAATTTAAAAAGTAGAACACTTAATTTAAACAGAATATACATAAAAGGTTTTTTTCTCTTTTGCCTTATACTGCTATTGTTAAGCCTGAATCAGATATGAAATCTAAGCTTGTTACTGGGAAAAAATCCATTCACATTCAAAGTTTAATGTTACTCAGCTCTCCATACAATCACTGCAATAACACTTTATCTGCCTATTATGAGTGTCCTTGACAGAATGTTCGCAGAGCTAATCATTTCCAGAAAAAAAAAAAAATAGACATGAGGGCAAAAGGATATGTACATATTTTTATATATGTGTGTATACAAGTATATATGCTCTCGGAGCTGATTTTTTTCTGCTGTGGATATTTGCAAATTCTTACTGAGGTCATGTCTTCATATAAGTCACTATAACCTAAGCAGGAAAATCAAGGCTTCAGGATTCAGTCAGGTTTATAAATTCTTTCAATTACATAAATAGTTTTGAAATTCTTAAAATAATAACAATTGCTGTTTATTGATTCATACAATCAATTGTATATTGATTCATTCACCTTATTGAAGAAAATGTTATCAAATATAATCCTACTCAGTGGTTATTATGGTGAAATCACATATCCAAACAACAAAAACCTTCAGAAAGGCATGGTATGATTCCATTCAACTATTTACAGTTGCTGTCCAAATACACATTCTGGTGCAACTTCTTTTTTAACCTCCTAATGAAACCTAATACTGCGGATTGGAGTCTATCTCCTCAAAACTGCAGCTTACAGGATACCTCTGTGGTGCATTAATCTTTTAACCCCTTGAGGCATACTGAACATCAATTACACAGTGCTGTTGCCCAGAGGTGAGATATGTGAGCTGGAGCTAAAGACAGACTACAGCAGCGGCATCTTACACACAGATCATGAGCAATCCATCTTCTTCAGGGTGTGGGGGCAGAACAACTTTGGAAAGCCATCAAGGCGTAATACTGTATTTGAGTGTATTTGTGGCTAAAACTAACTTGTCACACAAGGAAGAGCTCGCAAATCATCCTGACCCTCCTGACCCCGTGCAATCTGCGGCTGAGGAGCACAGGCTGTTAAAGAGCCTCACAAGGTCCACACAAAAGAAGCAAGAAAGGACTCTTATAACTACCCTGGATTTCTCAGAGCATCCAGTTTAGGAAGAGCATGGAAAGTAAAAACCACCAGCAAAACTGAGAGCTATCGTTGGTATTGCTTAAAGACAAGACAAAATCCACTTTGATAAAAAAAGGGGCAAATCAGATCAAAAACCATGATATGAGCCCCCTGCTACTGAGATTTCCCAGCAGATGCAAACACTAAAAAGTGAGTTTTTCCTACATAATAAAGTTCCCATAGAAATTACAATAACTGTATGCCTGCTTCATATTTCCTTTTAGGCACTAAGTTTATTCTTAATGTGTTTGTCACACTAAGACAGTAAGAGTTTTTATTGCTTTAGGAAGTATAAATCTAAAATATACAAAGTGGTTATGAACTTCAGCTTGCTTAAGGATACATGGAACTTATCAGGGCAACCAGTACTTGCTGTTATAGGACTAGATGCCTGTGTCATAAATACATGAATACCTTTTATGAGCAGCTACCTACAGTTTCATCAAGGCTTGCCTGGATGCTCTTACACGCTACTCTCTATTCAAAAGCTCACCAAATCAGCTGGTTCAAGAAACTTCTAAAAGACTGATTAAAGGATGCATTGACTGACTAAGGATAACTGTATATTGAAGAATTGATGTGTTAGACAATGATAGATGCAATTTCCAAAGATTTTTAATGAGTCATCCTGCAGCTGAAGAAAGGGAATGAGGAGCCAGGAACAAACAGTGGGGTCAGGCTGCAAAACTAAGACTTTATGACGTGCTTTTTATTGTCCCTTTATTTCTATTTGAGACAATAGCATGGAAATAAAGGAAGTCTGCATTTGTGTGTGGTCAAAACTGTGCATATCTTGATACCTATTGCACAGCTAATGAACTATCAAAATCAGTGCACAATACTGGATAATTTATTTCTTTGGAAATAGTGGGTGTACCTCTTCCTGTGGCAATTTTTTCTTGAGGTTGGTATTTACTGCCTGCTCAACAACTTCTGTGAATTTCATCTCTAAACTTCTTATTATTAATTCATGTTTCATCCGACATTGCTATTTACTGTGTTCCAAGAATATTTCCCATTCTAGAGATATCCTTTAATATAAGAGGTGATCTATGCTGGCTAAATGTGTAAAGGCAGAAATATTTCTCTAGAAATCAGATAGAGAAGCCACTACTGTAGAAGTCTATTAACTCCTGCTCTTTGTCCAACCATTGTCTGTGACATCCGTAAGTCAGTCAAGGCCGTCTGCTCCTGCTCACCATCACCAACACCCTTCACAGATGCAGGTTTTTAGAAAGCAAAGCAGTTTCCATAGGTCTGTGGACCTGCCCAAAGTTCCTCAGTAGCACAGGCACAACTAAATTTGTCACCTTTAAGAAAAGAAACAACTTACTTTTTTTCATACATAGGGTGGTAACATTAATTTTTTTTTACTGCAGCAGAGCAGGTGCCATCTTCTACTCATGCCCAGTCTCTGCTTAAAGATAGCTGAAGTAACCCCTACTTTCCTACTGTTTCTATTCTTGCCTTCATTTGCAATACTATCAGTATTTTAAATACCTGAACAAAGGCATGAAATATTTAGGAATTTGCTTGAACTCTATAACCAAAAAATTAAATGCAGTAAATAAACACTCACTTCAGGAAAGTCAAACATTAGATAGATTATAACACTTGCTATAATTAGTATGTTGCAGCTGCAGAAGTTTGCTCTGATGGTAAATAGTTTTATACAATCACAGCCTTTATTTGAGCCTTTATTTTCCCCTTTATTCAAGGGGAAAAAAAACTAGATTGAAGTTGGGTATTTTGCACACACATAAACAGACTAGAACCTGGCAGCAAAAGTGCTGGGCTTGCTGAAGTTTGTGGAGTCACTGATTTTAGTAGGGTTAGGGTCTCATTCCCTCTGTTTTATTTTTAATTATTGGAGGGGTTGGCAGCATCTTTCATTAGTGGAGCAGTAAGGGAGAGCCTTAGCTCTCTCAGATCTTTAACTTCTAGACAGATAAAGCTAATCTAAAATAGGCTCCCTCTAGGGTTAATGGATGCAGATAGACATCTCCAGAGGGTGTTTCATCCCACCTAGTTTTGATGTATACCAAGGAAGAACTGCCCTCAGGAGATGCATGCTTCTCTCTGCTTATTATAGAGAAAATATAAATGACTAGTGCATTTAGGTGTCTAGCTTTCAGATAGCTAACTTTACATTAAACAAATACCCCTCTGAATAGAGATTTAGATGTAGGTATTTTATAAATTCTTGTGATCTCACTTCCAAAATGAAAATTAAAATTCCGAATAAAGAAATTATGCACTAAAACTGCTGTATAGATGCATGCAAAGAAGTTAATGGGTCTCTCCCAACACCATGGAACTTTCCATAACATTCTAGATAATCCTTATTTCTTTGGTCTGAGTAAAGTAGTTTTATGTTATATTATATATAAAGCCACACAACTAGAGTAATAGTCATTGCTTTCATACACAGCTTCTGTGTGTGGCTCTCAGAATGTCTTACAAACATTAGTGAATTTAACTTCCCTGTGAGCAAAATAGTTCTATTGTCTTTCCTATGTGGCTGTTGAAACCACAGCAGCAGACATGGGATAGATTCTAGTGCTTCAGAACTACAAAGTTTAATTTAATGCCCAACTTATGAAACAAAGACTTTTGAAAGTTGCTTTCTGGAGGAAATTATTCTTGGCAGCAGTGCCAAAATTACAACCGTCCTTCATTTTTGTACAACCTGTGATTGGCAATTTTCATATGAGAGAAGATTAAAATCAGACATGCTGAGATACTCTAAAATCTTGTTAAATTAATAAATATATTTCTATGACATTTTGGAGGAAGATTTGCAGATTAATATATGACATAGTCCTATCTATCACAATACACTATACATAGTGTATATGCATATTGAGTGTATATCATAGAACCAGTTGGGAAAAAGTTATCACCATTATTTTTGAAATGCTCACCTTTTAAGCACAGAGTTTATTCTGAATTAGAGTAAAAATATTTTTAATAGTTATTAAATTATTATCAGAATATTTTTAAAATATTGTACCTGGACTTATGGAAAAATGCATTTAATTTCCTATGCCAAAAAACACCTTATAGCTATATGCTATTAGGTAATCATGTATTCTATGTATTATATTATCTGCATGTTTACACATATATATGCAGATGCAGAGACGTTCAGAGGAAAAAAGCCAGTAACACTGAAGACTATGTTAAAAATTTCAGAAGATCGTGGTTTATTATTTTGATTATTGAGAAATATTTTTAATACAATTTTACAAGCATATAACTCACTGTGGGAAGAACATTTCCATATGCTATTTAAAGTTGTTCATAAACTTGTTCCTTGACATATCACTAGTGCTTTTTGAAATCACTAGTATTTTGAAAAAAAAAAATTAATCAGAATAATATTGACTAGGTTGGAAAGTTTTATTTATTGAATGAAAACATCATATCGTTCTGTCACTTACTAGTCCAATACTTTAGCATTTTTGATCATAAAAAGGATAATTCTCTAATTTATGAAAATAGGTGAATAGGACTTCTCATATGTAAACTTTATATATAGATAAATGCACAAATATGTACATCTATGTACCTGTATGAACCCAGAAATTGCAAGGACTTTGCAGTATATTTTATACTTTTAATTATTGGTAAAGAGTACACAACATCTCTTCCATTATCTACTCTGTCTGTCAGAACATTCCCACCATTAGGAACAAATTAGCTGCCCTCTCTCCTTAAAAAAGCATTACAGGACTTGTCAAGGCCCCCTGTAGTCCAGAGAGAAATTTGTGTGCCTCCAGAGATCACTACACACTGTTTGGAGCCATCCACCTCTGTAGCATATTCTTGGATCCACTAGCTTCTGCCAAAATAAAAGTGTTGAGCTTGTTTGTAGGTAGCGTACCCAGTTCCCATTTCCAAGAAGAAACTGAAACTAAGGATTTGTTTCTGAATAATTTTGCCCAGCATCTCTGCTGCCACACCTCACCCTGCTCAAAATACCTCACTCAGGTTTTTTAAGGTGGGGTTTCTCTCCTGTGAGATGCAGACAGCTCACAGAGGGCTGCTCTTTCTCTGTATGTGACTGTTCTTGCCTTTTGGTTTATGGGAGAAGAAGAGGTGACACTGGCTGAAGACTCACAACAAAGAACACTGGCTGTCTGAAGCATGCAAGGAAAACAATACAGGACATTTCTCCCTCTCAAGTTAGCAGTCTGTTGCAGCCACAGGGCTTTTCTCAGCAGATGAGCTTACCTGCCTTAGCACTGCTTTTGGATCTTGGTGCCAGAAATACACAGAAAAATATCTACTAATTATCTGATAAAAGTGTTTGTTCATGTCTGAAGTGCAGCTTATCTAATTGCCAGTGCCCTTCCTATCTTCCTCTAAGGGGTGGGTTTAGCTGAGAATTCTCCCAAAGAGCTTGCTTTTCATGTGAGTAATTATGTGCTTTGCTTGCTTCGAAGGGATATTAGCTCATCTGCCAATGGCAGCAAAGGAAAAAAATAATCTCAAGGAGATTCAGATCTAAAATAATACAGAAGCAAAGAATTTTGGATTTGTAGCTTTAGACTTCATTAAAATTAACATAAAGTTATCAGTGAGGCTTGCTAGAAACTACTAGAAGATCTGTGTTACTGGAAATGCTGTCTTAAGGGCATAAACTTGTAAGGCCAGATCACTAATCAGTTTCATACTTGGGAGCCAGGAGATTGGAAACTTAATAAAAACAATCAAATTAAAAAGAAAAAAAATAGAGGTTATTAAAAGTATAAACTCTTGCAAGCTCTTGCAAACTTTGCAAATCTTTTTGCAACCACTTATTCATCTGAAACTCCCATGACTTTCTGGGTGGTAGCAACTTCAAGGCCCAGATGTCCCTTTCTCTACGTTTTGCAAATCTTTAGGAGCTACTACCAATCTGCAAAAGCCAGAAAATGGTTTAGCTTCTTGCTACGTCTGCTGGACTTAGGACAAGAGAAGGACTCAATCCATTTCATAGGATATATAGCATTAACTTGCCTGGAATATGTCTCAGCTTATTTAATACAGTAGAAAGCATTCATCTGGATAACAATGATAACTTGTAATATATATTACCTATGATTTAAAATAATGTTTGCATTTCTCATTAGAACAATCATGGGGCTGAAGGAGAATGTTAATACAGTTAGACAGTTATGTAGGTTCATTTGAACATAACCTTCCATCTTGAATATTATTCTGATACGGACAGATACTACCCCTTCTGCCAGTACATATAATACAGCCTCATCTCAGCAAAACACATTACAATTCAGCATAATTTCACTGAAGAAAAAAAAAACCCAGGATTTGGAACATTCACAGAAGACAAGCACTTATAGGAGATCAATGTATCTTTATTTTATTTATTAGGTCATCATAAGTTTTCTCACACATCCAGAGAGAAAAATGGATGAAATATAAGTGAAACTAAAGTATGGCAGTGTCCAACACATCTTAGTAACAAAGAAGCATATTTCTGTTTCTCAGCAGATTAGACTTGTGTAAACTCTCAGATACCATAATTTGACTATGAATTTACCCTTCTTACACATTATCTTCCTCCTTTTGACTTTTTCTTCTGAATACATTGTGACTGACATGGTTTTCTGTAAACCCCACCAAAGTGGGAAAATCAATTAAATAATTATCCATTGTTACAAATAATGCAAGGAGCTGCTACTCCTATAGGAATATATTTCCAGCAAGACAGCAAAATTTGATGTGGCACTCTTATTTAGAAGATGTGAAAATTAACCATGGAAGTACAGTATTCCTGGCTGAGTGGAAATACCTACATATATGTAATTTTGACCCCTTATCTGTACCACAGCAGATGTCTCACAGCAGCATTCCATGCAAGCACTGTCTTGTAAGAGGGGAGCCCAATACTGAAACACAGAGAGGTTCTATCTCACAGGGATCTTCAGAGTCTTCAAGCTTTGGAAGAAAAAAAAAAGGGGGAGACTAAGATACCCTAAGTAAAATATTAGTAAAATAGACTACTGGACTGTTATGGCTAATAACTTTTGTCCCAGTTGCACACTCCTTTCCAAAACAAGATAGGAAGAAACCCAGATGATTTCTGGCAGAAGTACTGTGGAGAAAAGTAAAAGCATTGCTGCAACCATTTTTTTGATGCTTCCACAAACAGCTACAAGGAAGTATGAGGATTCAATGGCAAGATGGCGGAGAGAGATGTTCAAAGTTCCCTGATACTGTTATGAAACAAGCAAACTCCTGCAAAATACTTTACGCTTTAGCACGAATCTGAAAAAAAAAAAAAACCTAAACCAAAGATTGCCAAGTAGCCTGAAGGAAAATTATATAAAAGATCCCTTCCCCCTTCTCTTCTAACCTGCTCCACTTCCTGCCTCCTTTCTCACTCTACTGTTTTCCCTTCAGCTAATCATTCCCGAAAAACAAAACAAAAGAAAATAAGTCTTTTTAATATTGAGGAGATGGAATGACCCTCAAATACTACCACCAAATGGATGCCCTATCCTTCTTGCCATTATTTTCTTATCTTCTGTACTAAGGTCATGTCTTATTTAGGTAGGGAATTACATTTATTCCACAGTGTCTAGAACAGCCTCAGGTTTGCCTGGTTCCTCTTACTATATCAAACAACAAATAGCAACTAGAAATGACACTGAACTGTATGACAAATAAAACTGTGAAACAACACACTTAACTTCTTTCAGCTGAAAGGTTTGTCTTCACCCAGTACAGTTTGGGAGGAACAATGAAGAGAAGGTGAAATATCTGGTATGATTCCCACTCACTCCTAAGTGCAGTTATTTTCTGTATACTTACAATATTTAAGTGAATTGAAGCAAGACCAACTGCATCCGGTCAAGAACTTTTACCCTCTATTGAGATCATCTAAATAAGTACAATTTTTATTAAGAAAAAAATGAGATTCAAGAAACAGATAAATCCACAAATTAATTTTACCCCAAATCCTGTAATAATTGACGTCCTGATTTCCTCTCAAAATTTCAGCACTGAAGTGAAAGAATTACCCAAAAGGTAAGCTTTCTTATATTTATATAAAGTATCTGTAGATTCTTGTTGATGTTATTTTGTGAGTTGTGAAGCAGTACAGAATTTGAGTCAGTGAGGCCTGAGCCTTGGTTCAACAGGGCTGACATTTTTGACTTATTTACCAAGACCTGTCTTTATTTACATTAGAAGATTTTTTTCATGTATAAATTCAATATGTCACTTATTTTGTAAGTCAGTGACTTTGTTGATTATCTGTCTCAGACATTCATTAACCATTTAACAGCTGAAGTAAACACTCATTGCCATGGCATTTTGAGTGGGAATCTTTTGTTGGTTTAAATTTAGCAGTCTATATTTAGTGAATGAGCATATAAGCTTCTGTCAGTGGAGACAGATGTCTCAAATCAGTTGTCTAAACACAGGCATCTAGAGCTGTTTGGGCTATTTGGGATCTTTGTAAGGCAGATATGACACAGGTCCTGTGGGAAAGTGAAATCTTTCTGGGATGGCAGGAAAAAGGAAGTTGGGATACTTTAGCTTGTCTCAATGACAAGAGAGGCCTTTTTTAGGCAAATGAATTAAGCCTCAAATCAGTGCACTGAAGAAGAACCCTTCAGTACTTTTGGTCAACTGATTTGACTCCATTGATTGGATCAAGGACTTTCTTGTCCTCAGTCCACTCTTGGTGCAGGAGAGCCTTCCAAATTAGAGAGAATTTACAGCAAGTTTATATCACTGGTCCACTATAAAACACTTTAATTTTGTGATAGAGACCCAGTGGGTAAAAATGCAAGATTCCAGTAGGGATTGTTCACAACAATTCTCTCACTTTCAGAAATTGCTGAAATTTTGAAAGCAAAGCAAGATGTTACATGATATTCAATTACTAAATTATTTGAAGATTTGTAATAATACTTATAACAATGCCATGTAGTCAGAAAAAGGATGAAATTTTTCCTGCTTCTTTCTGAGAAGCTGGAACATAAATTGATTGATGTATTGAGACTGAATCCAGTCACTTCATATGAAGCTTACATGATACTTTGACTGACTCAGATGCAGATTTTCACAACCCACCATCATGAATGAAAAAAGAATGATACTTTGGCTGACCAACAATGGCCACCTAAGTTGCAGGTATTTAAAAAATAATAATAATAATTCTTAAATCCTTGTGCAGATAAGAATCCAAACTTGATTGAATTCTAATAACATTTGGATGTCTAAATACCTTAAACTCCTTTAAAAATCCCCATATAAGAGTGCATTTCCCCTGCAGCTACACTCATTACTGAAGAGAGATGTAAGTATACATTGCATTGTCCAGCACCAACGCCAGAACCACCCTAGACACAGACTCCTAAAGTTTGTTTGCAATTGATTTCCTGAGTTTGTCAGGCACACTTTGATCCTGCAATGCTCAAGACAACTTAAGTTATATTACCTAGACTAATTTACTGAGTTGATGGCACAGTTAGTCTAACATATGAATAGTACACTCTTAAATTTCAGTAAGTTTCAACTCATAAACCTTAGCATTTTAAAATCAGTAAGTACAAGAGATGCAAATACAGTCAGTTAAATTGTTTCACCATAGCAATACAAAAAAGATAACTTAGAGTATCTATGCTTTAAAGCAGTTTGAAGCCAGGGGCTTTTTCCTATGATGGTAATTTACAATGTCATATGAATCTGTTAGCTTCTCTAGATTTAAGTTTATATTTGTAAGTTTTAATTTGAGAATTCTCTGATTTGACATAGATTTAGACTTGACAACACCTAGCATACCTTTTATATATCCTCAAAAATATGTTATAAGCCATTTTGAATATTAAAGGTACCTTAGTTTCTCACCACTGAATTCAATAAAAACCTTGTTATCCAAATAAAGAAAATCAGAATTAGATTCTCAGTGAATACTTAATGGATAGCACTAACCCATAGCACTAACGAATGGCATTAATAGGGGGAATTGTGAACAAATACTTCTTGGGAAAAGACTTTTCAAGTCAGTTATATGAGTATTCAGTTAAATTATAATTTCAAATTTCTGAGTTACATTCATTATTCTCATTCAGCCCACAGAAGATACAGTTTCCATTAGACCTTCCAGTTTGACTGGCAAAGTAATAAAGAGCTCAGAAAAGCAGCTGTGGTTGATTCTGATATATGTTTGCCTTTTAAAAGCAAATTTGACTCTATTACTTTATTATTTCTTGTTACATCCTGTCTTGAAATTATTGCTATAGCCACTGTAAACATGAGCATATAACAACTTTATTATAAATTCTGTTCTGATTAACAGTCATCAAGCCTATATTTCATTTAAATAATCTGCATTTGTGAGAAATACGCTAAAGGCCAAGCAATCCTTAGCTGCAGTTATTTTTACCAGCACTTTTTAGCAGTACTTTGTTGTTTTCAATGCAAGGAAGAAAATTAGGTTATCACTTTGTAATTTTCATATCTATTTTTATAGCAGAATTTGAATCTGGATCTCAATCTATTGTGATATATATTGGACTGATTTTCAAACACTTTGATAAACTTACCAAGAACATGCATGTGCTGCAATACAAGTTTAGCTCCTTCCAAAGGCTGGACCTAAAAGTTTAATTCTGTACACAACACTGAACTGTACATGCAATACTTTCATGATCTTTTTCTTTTCTGCTGCCTTCAAAGTAAACCCTCCTTACCACTGCAAAAGACACTTCCATATTCACACAGAGACAAACAGAGACACACATAGTTAGCCCTTCTCTTTTCTCTACACTTTCTCCTTCCTTGAACCTCTCTTCCCGTCTCTATAACTAGTGCTCCCTTCTAAGGAAAAGTTCAAAGACTGAGAGGTTTGGTACTGTTTGGATAAGCATGAAATCTTGTTGCTTATCCCAATTACACAAAACCTCTAAGTCTTTTGAACTTTTTCCTTAGAAGGGAGCACACAAAATTTTATGCTTATTCAGGACACCTGGATTTCAAACCTGAGCTGGAATTTTATGAGGACGCTCTCTCTCTTATGGTTTAGTACACATACTAGAGTGAATAAAGAAATAAGAAGAGAAAAAAACTTTTGCCAACCATCCTTCTGTCTCATCTCTTTCTGTAAGATGAAACAGATTAAATTACTTATCCATCACAAGAAAGCTGTCAGAGTTTTTAATTCACAACCTATTGCATATGCATTACTTTTCAGAACATGATATGTTGTTACCTCTTAATGTATTTCAGCACCAAAAGTTTCAGACTGAACAGTGCAGAAAAAAAGGAACACAGTGTAAGAAGACTTTTTTAAAATCTTATGATAACAGTAGGAAAACTGTATCTAAATTTGTCAGCATACAAGTTTGCATGTATTTCATATATTCAATTTTTCTTATGATTTCAGTTCTGGCATCACAAAATTACACTCAAATTTCCCTTTATTGCTTTGCAGGTTGAATAAAATCCTTGAGATTATGATTTGCCTTTTAGTCTTGAATCTGGTCTCCTGCTCCTCTAGCAATAACATCTATAGACTAGCTGAGCACTTCAGCTTAAGCTTTATTTTCTATAGTTACCACTGTTGGCAAAAGTATGATTTTGAGGCTGATGTTAGAGAATATTATTGCAATGCAAGTTCAAATGGTTGGAGTATTACCCCATAAGAAGGGAGTGATAGAGACAGCAAGGTGTGTGTCCTCCTGGTGGTTCCTGTAAAAGGCTTCTTAGCTGTGCTTCTTCCCGTGCCCCTGGTTATGACAGTACTATCAGAAACATTTATGTTTCATACCAGTGGTTCTTCCAGAGTGCAGTAGACCCATAGTAAAATAATGAAAGTGGCATTATTTAACATTAAATGTCATAACACTTGACAGGTTCATGTAAATGAGGACCTTACTAGGCAAAAAAAAAAAAAAAACCAAAAAAAATCAACAGAAAAAACACTTCATTTTCTCTAAAGTGAATTCAGGACTGAAATAACAACTGATCCAGGCTGGAATCCAGGAACACAGTGCCTGTGACACACATAGACATAAATTAGCTTCTCTTAGCCTCTCTGCTTTTTCAGTCAGGAAAGTGTAATTCTCCTATTTTGGTATGAATTGCATAATCCTCAGAAAAATCTTCTCTATTTTACCCTTTCTTCAGCTGTTACAAAGACAGAAAGAAGAGACAGAGGGGAAGGAAGCGGGGGGAGGGAGGGAGAGTGATGAGGGCTGGGCTGAGTGGCAGCACAGAAGAGGACCAGCAGTTCGGGTCCCCACCTTCCCTCCCTCTCTGTCAGAAACACAGCAGAGGTGCTTTCAGACCTAAATGGAGAAAGTCAGTGTGTTCCTCCCCTGTTGTCACAGCAAACATAGCAGGTCCCCCGATATGGCTTCCACCTTTCTCATCTTCTTGCCTTGTCAGAAGGTTGCCATCGTTTAGAAAGGTACACAGCATTTTGAAAGGATTAGGGTATAAAACATAATTCAGTCCTTTACAAAAGAGAGATGGGGAAGGGGAAGAGGAAAAGCAAAAATGTCAGGTGCTAGAGAGTGACTGGATGAGGACAATGTGCACAAGTAAAAATAGCAAATTGATTGAACCCCTGTTCCTGTGAAGCAGGGGCAGAAAAAAATGATACATGACAAATAATGCCAGAGCAAAGCAGGAGGAGAAAAATGTAGTTTATGACAATGTGAGAAGGAAAAGGATTAGGTGACACTAGCAAGGGGAATGTCACCCCCTCAAAAAAGCACTAGTTCTACAATTTAATACAGACATGGAAAGCTTTGTCTTTACTATTAACTGCATTTTAACTGCATTTTTCCATTTACAGTAATGGCAACAAAGGCTGCTTATCATTGTACTACCAAAGCCTAGAAAAGGTGGAGTTTTTCCCTTTTTAGCTTTTCTCTTAAACTTCATGCCAGCAAATCCCCTCAAATAATCAGGTTGCCCACATCTTTTCCCCTCACAAATATATGTCCTTGTATGTAGGATTTGCAGCTTTTCTTCTGTTCCATTCCAAGACAGGCTTCACCCTTAATGTTTATTATTTTTATGTGTGCTTTGTTGTTTTTTCAGTTTTAAGCCTTTTTGTTGTTGTTGTTTGATGCATCTAATTCACAAAACAAAAAAAACCACCCAATTTTTCTTAACACTTTCTCATTTTTGCTCCTCCTGGATGACAGCAAACACTATTATAATTCCTAAAAACAATACTGTAAAGCCCTGGCACTACCAAAACCACTCAATTTGTTAATTGCTGAGAGGAACTTTACTTAATGTGACAATGGCTGCCCTCAATCAAGAGTTTCAAAAGATTTTTTGTTCCTAAATGGCTGTTATGGAAAGGATATTACCTGACTCAGAAATTACAGCAGAATGTTTGCAAGCTCTAAGTTCTCTGGGCAGTCCAGCTAGATTCTTTTCTACACTGTGAGCATCTACTTGGCCACAGCCCAATCCCATTTATCCTGGAACAGCCATGACCAGTCTGGACAAAAGAGGAGAAAGTAGTGAGCTAACAATTCCAAGTTCATGTTGCTCCCTAAATTGCTGTAGTCTGTCCTGAACATGATTTGAATCGATTATGTGAAGCATGTGGACAGAAAGCTCACAGTACTGAGCAAGTGTACAATACCCCACAGATCTAAGAATTAAAGAAGAAAATCCTAGTTTAGGCATCCAAAATATATTCATGGCTATTTAACTATTGAAGCTGAAATAACTACTAAGTTTAAAAGATGCTATGAGATGGCTGTATTAATTAAGAAAACTATAACTGTTACCATAGAAATGGTTTAGAATAAAAAAAATGCAATATTATGACCTAAAAAAGTTAGTGGGAGAATACGAATGCAATCCATCACACATGGGTACCTAAATCTGAAAGCAGATCTCATAGTACTCCTGGAAAGTTACAGGTATTCTATCATTTTTATTCATTTTATGTAACTCATGAGAGAAGATAAAGTTACTACTCATCATAATGGAAGTACAGAATCTTAATCCACATAATCAAAGACTAAGACTTAATCCACTAATTAAAGACTAAGAAGTCATGCATATGAACAGATCCGTAATTTTGGCCTTCCCCGATCTCTAAGTTAGTCAGCACACTTCTTTATCATCTCCAGAATATGTATTTTCATCAAGTTTTTATAAGGCTAGCTGGCTTTCAAAGGAAAAGTTTTAATAAAAAAGATTATTCAAATAATAACAATTGTGCATAATCTAGATTAGTAACTTTTTTATCCAGTTTAAGTATCCCCCACATTCGGTTTTGGCACTTTTGTAATAAGAGGTTTACACACCAACTGAGTTTGCTCGGTTCAGTTGCTCTTATTTTCTGACACGTTTTCGTTTTTGTCCACGATTCAAAGGCCAATAATATACAAGCAGACACTACACTGATGGACCATTCTCAATTCAGTTCCTGTAGAAATCTTTAGACAAAGATTTTTGCCATAAGGTTCTTACATTAAAACTGAGCTATTAGATAAATTAAACCTTACACTTTGGATAATTTTATATCACATTCTTCATCATTACTCATGTGCAATCTGTTACCTCTCCCTACCAAAACCATTACGTTGTGCTTTAAACAAAATCAGCTCCTTCAAGCTGAGAATGACAGCCAGTCAGTGCATAACATATTTCATGATAAGTCAAGAAAACTTTGTCAAAGGCACCCAGACTCCACTTTTTTACAAAATGAGGTTTATAATGAGGTTGTAATCCTCAAGCAGAGCTGCGCAGGATCTCAGTCTATGAGGCTTTATCCTAAAACTCGTACTGAGAATTTCAAAACAAATTTGAAAAGTCTGCAGAATTAAAGGTCTGTAAACTGACATGCAATGGATATGCTTAGCATACATCAAATATATGTCAGCAATAAGGACTGCCACTCAAGAAAGAAATTTTGCTGGACGTTGCAGGTTGTCATCTTTAGGGCTGCAGTTCTGATGCAGGCAGCTCATCTATTATGCTCCACAAGTCTTCAGTTTGTGGATATCTTAGTACAGAACTATCCAATTAATTGCTTGAAGCTGTAGTAATGTTATGCATGACAAGCAGGAAAATTGCTCTGATTAGGCAAAAGTGCAGAGTCAGACCTCTGAACAATGCCGTTGTATTTCCTTGTGAAAATACAGGACAGAAAAACTACGACAGCTCTTCTTTTTGAGTAGATGTGAAGTACTTGATGCTTTCATTAAAAATCAAGTAAATAGCATTTTTATATCATTGCTGTCACAGAGGGCCACCAGACCCCTTTTACTGAAGGAGAAACATCTGTCTTTGAACGGCATGCTTGGAACAACACATTCTCTTTCCATTGGAACATCAACAGAAATTCTCTCTACTGGAAGTACATGAAGAGAAGCAAACATACCTCAGCTAGAATCACTGCAAATATACTGTAATTTCTTTTTCTCCTACTCCTGAGAATATTTTATCTTTTCTTAGGAATCCTTCCAAATATGTTTGTGGCAGAGACACAGCATCCTGACCACTTCAGGAGAACACAAATTTCAGTCTATCTGGAAAAAGGGCATTAAAACTGAGACAAGTGAATAATTAAATATGTTACAAAGAGAAATTAAGCTAAATTGGCAAAGTGTTCTACCTTAAGACAAAAAAAGAGAGGAAGATCAGATATTCCATAAGCCAAAAATAACAGAGACAAATAAGATATCTTGTGTTCTAGATTCGCAAGTAACAGGTTCTAGCAGCGAGGCAGAGGTCAACCTGGAACTGAAAAAAGGTTAAAATAAGAAATTAGTAAACAGGATACAAAAGAAATATCATTACCAACTGATGAATCTCAGAAAGCATCAGGAAAAAATAACAAGCAAGTAATTAAATGCAGTTCCCTACATTTTGTAAATCCTTTGAGGTAAAGGACATTGACCTCAGGCCATGAAATGAGAAGGAAAATTGCCTAAATAAGCTGAAAAGTCTTAGTTAAAGCAGTAACATCCAGGATTATTGTAATCATCTTTCACAGTCTGAGTAAACCGATCATTTATTTATATTATATTAAATTATATTTTATAGTTTCATGCACCACCGTTTGAAAGGTGTGTCAATGTATACATGCAAACTAAAAATGTACGGCTGCATTCTTACGCCTCTCTGGAACATGGACCTGTATGATAAACAATATATATATGTAAAACACTATACATATAAACAGTATATAATCAAGAAATATGAAGAACATGAGAAGTAACATGACCTAAACTTGAAGTTTTATACGCCCTGAGCAGGACATTACACCAGGCAATTTCCAAAGTTCCCTTCAACCTTAACTGTTCCCTGCTTTTAAGGTGGGGTGATTTTTTATAATCTACAAGCAAATATCTTGCCTTGTGAAGCACCTTGTGGCTCCCCAGCAGAGATCAGTTTGGAGAACCAGTAGCTGAGGGAAGTTGGTGCGACAGGGTCCCACATGATCTTACGGTTGTCGGGCTGATGGCAGCAATGATTTTCCCAACAAACCAAAGCTTGAATCCAAGCAGCCTGCTCTCCTCTGCCCTACTATAGATTTCTTAGATATAAGGTTTTACATGATTATTAACTTTTGCAATCACTGTAGAACAAAATAGTCTGAAAGAATAGAAAAAAAAAAAGTTAAATTGCAGACTTGAGGTTTCTTGAGAAATATAATATAAATGAGACCTGCCTAAAAGTTCATATGCAGAGTATTGGGGTTACAAAACAGTTTACAGACATGTGCAAGAAGAAAGAGTGTTTTTCTGGAAAATCTTGAAAAAGTAGGAGAAATCAGAGTCTAGACAGAAATTATAATAGCTATAGTACTTATAAAGAATTACAAAAATTAAAGATAATAAATGAAAAAAAAACCTGAAAACAGATCTCTAAAAAATGCCCTTCACTTATTTGAGTTTCAAATAATTGTTCAGTTACCAGCTTATTATACAGTGCTGAGAATTATGGAGACTGTACACCAGGGTTTTCAAAGAAGTGGTAACAAGAGCTAAATACTACATTGATGCTCATTTGTGCCATAAACAGCCACACAACTCTATTCATGCTGAGATAAACTAAGTGAAGTGCTGGGTTTGCATTAAGTATTTGGTCTGTAACTATATCTGAACCCTGTATTGATCACTTTCCCCTTTCCCTGTGATAAGCAACACTCCAGGTGGACACAGAAGAGCTGTCAGAAGTAGCATGCAAAGAACAGGCACATCTTTTGCTAGAGGCCTCAGTTAGGACCAAAAGCAGCTCAGAAACACTGAAGAGAGCCGACAGCAGGTGATCCTGACCCTCTGCTGAAGTCACATTAACTACTTTTGGGTTTGCAAGACAGAGGATGAGAAAGCACCAAGACAGGTAGCCTGGGGACAGGCTTCAGGTTATTAAGACAGCTACAGGGTTAGCCAGGAGGGATACAAACTTCGGTGAATTTTCCTGAGGGGAAGGGGGAAAATGGGAGTTAAGACCAACCAAGTAGCGTGCCCGGTAGCATCAGTTATACGATGGCAGCCTTCAGCTAGCCAGAGGCGTCCATGAAAACTGCACAGAATGAGTTCTGAAATCCAACAGTAATGTCCATTTGTTGTAGAAATTAATTCCCCAAAGAAGAGAGCAAAGGAAAAAAATCAAACATAGCAAATTTTTCTGACATTACAAAATGAAGTGCAAGTCTATAACCTTCTCAATATTCTATCTCTGTTAAAGTAAGAACTTCATTTCTGATGACAGCCAAATCCCCAAATATTAGTACCATGAAGCATTATTAGATATTGAACCACTGAAGAAATACTGTAGCAGAATAAATAGCAATGCTGTTCTATTTCTTTGAACTTGATTTTTGAAACAAAGCATGAGTGTTTCTGTAAGCTACACAGGTGTGACAGAGAAGCAGTATGACTGAATAATGGAATAAAATGTTTCTCTATCAAATACATTAAACCAGTTAATGCAGATGAATAGGTAGTGCTTGCTTGCTTCCCAGTAGCATTGGCTTGCAAATTATTTGCAAGAGGATGTTAAATTCTCTTTTTGGTATAGATCCAGCAAAACCACTGCCAGATCACACCTCCTGGGAAATGTGGGACTTGGCATGGAATTTGGCACAAGACTTTACAAATGTCAGCTTTCCTGTAAAAACATCAGGTCTGTTGTCATGAAAACATCAGTTATGAGTTATTTCTTTTCTTATTACTAGCCAATACAAACAGAGAGAGAGGATGAGATGTCAGTCATGTGCAGGCATGTACTCAGAATTGGATTTTTGTAACTGAATTCCCCAGAATAGAAATATGAATTTTGGATTTTGAAATGCATGTCCATGTCTTGGATCAGTACATGTTGTATTTAAAAGTATCTCTGCTCTGTACATCAGAATGCCTGTCATTATGAAAAAACTGACAATTAGCAAACAGCATGAGCTAGGTATTCACGTGCAACCCAGAACTGCTGGGGTACCTCCCCACTTACAGAATTTCTTTACAGAAATTTGTATCAAAGTTAGTGGTTTTTTAATTAATGTTTCCCAAGAATATAAATCACTAGAGAAAAGTATGAATTTATCAAGATAATCATGGCAATAAATTCAGTAGTCTGTGTTATTATTTTACCAGCCTGGCATGCAATGAGTTGCATTATAGTTTTACTGAACCAATACAGCTAAGCTCCTGGCATTACCAAAACTTTAAATAGTTAATTAGTAACTCATTTTAATATAGTACCTAATCTGTGGGAAAGCAGGGAATACCTGCTCCAGGAAAATGCAAGCCATCTTTTGGAAGATGGCTATTGAGTTTGAGGAGCCAGAACAAACTTTTGGGCTGAATGGACTTCTACTCCACGCAGCACTTCAATAGATCTTCATCACTTCTGTGTCTATCAACCTGCCAAGACATAAACATTCAGTCCTCTGAGTCACACATTATATTAGCACTGGGATCTCCTCTTGACATTGACAGCAATTACACCTGCACCTTTAAAAAAAAAAACAGTGCTAAAGATCACAAAATTAGAATTTTCCCAAAACATCATATTTTCTAAAATTCTCTTTTTTGAAACAAAATTTATTTGACTGTATGTTTTTATGTCTAGCCTTTGTGTAGAACAGTTATCCAGGAAGAAGGACACAGAACAAACCTCACAAGTAAAAGCTTCAGTATGGGACCAGTGTCAAAGTAGGTCAATTTTTAGGACTAACAGCCTTGACAGTGTCCTTTTAATATGTTGATCTGTTTCTGTAAAGCACATTAAGAAAAGTTTAGCGTGAAAGAGGCTACAAATGTGTTTGATATGATATGGCAATAAGTGTACATTTTGAGCATACTAAAGCTGCCAAAGTACATTTTAAACTGCTTTTCTTTACTAGCTAAGGGTCCAGTTCATTGAAAAATAAAATTCAGACTTCTGTACACTAGAAGCTGCAGAAAATCTAGTTTTCTGTAACATCTATAACCCACTGTATATATTTTCAAGGTGGAATCGACATCTTTCTTTGAGAGATTATGGATATTTTTTGTCCCTTTGAACCCCTGACAAACCTTAAGATTGGGAAGTTGTCCATACAGAGCCAGGCAAAATCACTTGCCTTGAGAATTAAAAAGTTCTGAGTACTTTGTTTTCAAGAACACTTCTGAATCACCTCATTTGTTGATTTACGTTACTTCTGATTCACTTGTTATGTCCCTTTTACACATGTGAATCTACTTGATGAAAATTTGATGCTGTAAGCCATATGTATATACACACATCATATTTACAGGAATTGATAAGGAAAACACAATTGATAAAGATGAGTGAGAACTTATATCCAAAGAGAACTCACTAGTTATTCTTGACTGTTTTGATTAAAAGATGTTAATTCAGTGGCTAATGCATGTAGAAAATATCTTGTACAGATAGCTCAGGAGGCCATTCTCTGTAAAAAAGGGTAAAGTTTAAAGTCTCAAACTTTATAATGAACTTAGTAAGGAAAATCCCTTAATGTTTGGCTTCATAACAGAAGCAATTGCTGATGTTTTATGTTTACATCACTCTGACTTCTTCATTGTTCTCACTGTTGCCCACTATGAAAATAAGCTGGAACTATATTCAGTAGTTTTGCTTTATTGCTTTGCTTTTAAATACATTACTCTGTAGTTTTCACCACTTCTGTATCATTTGTAGTAAAGGATACCATCACCACAAGCTCTGTTTCACCATCTTTTATTACATTGCCTGATGCACTTGAAAAAGCAGACTGGTTTTCAAGCACACAAACCCTTCTTCAGGCCTGCAAATGAAAACAGCCAAACTTTAACAAGCAAACCAGTTATACACATGTACAAGCCTGTAAAAAACACAAAGAAATGAATGCATTTGAATAGCACTGTGTTCTAACCGTTTTCTAGGAAGATGTCTGGAGTTGCCTCCAAATTATTTTTAGAAGAGTAAACACTTAAGGAAAGGCATTAAAACATGTGGCAAAGTAATCTACTCTTAGAAGAGGCTTTAAAAACTAAAATTCCATCACTAAGCAACTACTAAGGCTAAATAAAATGAAGACTGACATTCTACAAAATATCAAAGAATGAAAAGACATAAAATATACATTAATACAAAGATATATTTTCAAGGAATATACACACAACCGTTAATTAATAGCAAATGAGGATCAAATAATTTTCTTGTGCAGAGCCATATCTACCAAAGTGTAAAACATGACTCATTGTGCAACATCAATATAACAAAAAGTCAAATCAACAGGAGGCACTCGTTATTTTCAAGCAAATGAACTCTGAAGACTTCATCTTCAACCATAATTTCCTTATACCAGCTTTGATTTATGGTAACATAGCATTCCCTTTGAAATGGGGAGGGGAGGGGGGAGATTTTCCCATTTCATAGTTTTATAATAGCATTTCGTCTCTTTGTATTCATTTTCAGCACAACTGGGTAGGAAGCAGACAACAATATTTTAGCTGTCAACAACAAATGTTTAAGTTAATTTTTTCCTCCTAAAATTGTAACTATTAGAAACATATCCCTGCACTGTTTATTTTTCCCTGAAACATGCCTCCTACATGTGGCACTACACTTACATTGCTGTCCTGATGGAATCTGAAAAAAAAAATCATATTTTTGAAGAAAAATATTTTTTTAAAAAGCTAGCTCTTATACTAGCTTCCTCACCAATCTATACACTGAGCAACCCTCTCAAATTCTTCTTATCTGCAGAAACAATGGTGGCTGGGCTAGTTGTCACAAATTCTCATTTTACAACACAATATTTTACTGTTTCTCATTTACCTCTCCTTCTTTAAGATTTTTTTCCTCTTGGAAAAGTAAGTTTTACCTAGCCTTTTTTCCTTTATATACTTTTCTTGGTTTTCCACATTTGTTTGAGATGGCACACCCTCTATTTCATTGCTCCTTTCTGCAAATACAATGTATATAAAGAAACTTTTGGTTTAGAATAGTCAACTGGGAATATAAATTATTAAAGAGAGTTATTTCTCTAGAATTTCTTCAGCAACATCTCAATTAGCAACACAGGTAAAGAATGGGTAAGTCAAGATTTTGTGCTGCAGGACATCTGAAAACAGTTGCCTGATCACCAGATATTTTTTCATATCAGACACCAGAGCACAAAAATATCAGAACAAAATTCTTCACTACTCTGATTCAATGCAGATAAGCAGAAAAGCATGTGCCTCATCCTTGAAACAAAAATCTCTCTGCATTGAAACAAAAATCTTTCTGCACTGAATAGATAAGATATGATAAGAACATTTATAAGCAACAAGTCTAAGTTTGGTGTCTTTTTGTTAAATGTTGCCTAGATGCATCTCACAAAAAACAAAACAAAACAAAACAGAACAAAATGCTCTGAATCAAAATTACAAAGGAGTGCTCTCAGCCACTGCTGGCATATAAGAGTGAGTCCTGAAGCTGAGAGTGCAGTGAAAGAAATTACAAAGCTACAGCAACAGTCTGTTGCATGCACGTCTTCCCTACAGCTTTGCTAAAGTGCAGCAAAGCCAAAATCATCCATCAGCCCTGCCTACCCACAGAGCCTAGCTGTGCACATGGCTGTGTCCAAGGACTGGCAAACTGCAGTCACAACAGACTCAGAGTAGTGGGAGAGACAGTTTGCCTGGATGCTACGTCACAACAACACACCTGCCAAAGCTGAAACACAGCCACTGTTCCTGCAATGCTGACAGGCAGTGCTGACAGCCTCTGAGTCAACTGGGAGGAAGAAGCCATAGCCAAGTGTTGTTTCATTAGCAATGCCAAGGAGGTATCTGAAGTACCTCTATTTTCCTTTTCTTTGGTAGCAACCACATACTGATGAAAGTAAAGTTTTGTGCAGACATAATAAAAGAGTGACAGAGATGCAAATTGCTGAGGTACTCAGGGAGGCCTCTCAGTTCAATATCAGCGCAGCCTTCCTCTAGGGACCACACATCTCATCCCCTTATGCAGGAAATTCCATGTTCACAGTTTGAAGATTTAATGCAAAACCAACAAGTCTTGTTGAATAAACCCTCTGTCCTGAAATCATGTGAATTGGTGCAAAACCAGCTTTGTACCTTTGGCAGCCAGCAGCCACAAATGAGAATCACTAAGTGCATCTAGCCAAATATTGCCAATTAAGTGACAATCACCAGAACTTTAAAGGAACCTTTTTCTTCTGTTTCTGTAAACCATCTTTTAAGTATTAGCTTCACCATTCATTTAGTATGAAGGTAATCCATTCAGATAATTTACAGTAAATAGGGAATAGCAGATTGGAGCAGACTGGAGAGACTATGTACACAATGCTACCTGCTACCCCAGTCCCATACAAGATATGGGAAATAAATGTGTTTCTCATATAATACTGCATGTTCTCCACTAAAAGCATATCACTGAGCCTGGGCAAACAAGACAAACAATCTGTTCTTAAGGGTGCAGCATTACAGAATTTCAAGTGCAGAAAGAGCAGCATAATGTGAAAAGCAAGTTTCTAAAAGGTAGTGCTGTCTCAGAACACAATACTTAATATTTGTGCACACAGAAGTACAAATAGGAGAAAAGAACAGGGTGGTCATCTAACAACCTTCTACGAAGTAAAAAAAAGAAATCGCAGTGAATGACTGCAGCAGCAAAGGAGTGGAATATTCAAGACTAAGAATTAAAGAAATCTCCACTGAAAGAAATCTTTACCAAATTTATATGAAGGAAGACAAAGTATTTAGGATTATACAAGATAAGAGATCAAAAGACAGAAATGATGTTTAACTGGGTTTATGAAAGGGCATAATAAGAGGTGAGCTGCACAAACAAATTAAGTTTATGTAGTTTTGACATATCCAACAAATGGTAGTGAAAACCACAACTACAATCAGGAAACAGCAGCAGGTAACTAGCTCCAGCAAGGGAGTGGTTCAGGAGATGAGAAAGATGATACAGATCGCTTGACAAAAAGTGATTGGAAAGAGCAAAGCCTTGAAGTATCGTACCTTTTGATAATGCAGATTTCAGCCTTGTCATGGTACACTATAATCAAAATGCAGGTAACAACATGACACAGAAACAGAAAGAAAGCTTGAAGTTATTTTCATGGAAGACAGGGAGTTGCCATGTAAATTGCTGAGAACTATTTGGCCTCCAGAACTTACCTGGCCTCCTTTCACTCCAGGAGTGAACAAGACGAATTAGGCTCCCACCAGGTGTCTGGAAGTACTTGCTGGAGTCAAGGCTGCAAATATTTGGTAATTTCTTGTTTTCACAACACTCTTACTACTTGAACTCCTCTCCACCCCACCCTGGCATTCCACACTGACCTACTCTGCAGGTAATGTTCTACTTATCCAAAAAGGTTTTTTTTTTTCTAGGATAAAACCCCTTCAGCCTATCTCCTTAGTTACTGGTCAAGAGTATTGCTGAAGAGACCCCAGTGTATGCTAAATTCTACACTTACTCCCACTACTCTATGCACTATGGGTTTAAGAACACCACTGTATTGTCCCGTAATAGTACAAAACATTATAGTTAAAGTTTACATATATTTCCAAGTGCAGATTAATTCAGCTCGCAATTCCTAATATTTTTAGTGATCTCAGATGAAATCATTTTAGCTGTTAAGTAATCTTTTTGCGTGGTTTTACAACAAACTCATTCAATTTATTTTTACACACATATTTAGGAGCACGTTTGTTTAGCCGCTCTGAGGTCCAAAATGCTAATTTTGAGTTTCATTCTTTAACTGAGCTTTTCAAAAACTTAGACAAAGTTTTCAAAAAAAAAACTTCCAGACAAAACCAAATTAAGAATTATTTTAGTGCAAAATATAATATATACCATTCAGTTCAAATATTACAATTTGATTAACAGCAGGAGAATTAAATTAATTTTAAAAATATGTTAAAATAATGCTGCCATTTATATAGCTGATATAGTACAAAATATTCTGGAAAAATTTCATAGCTTCAAGTGCATGCACTTCAATTTTCTTCCATTTTGTTTATTTTGTAGGCACAATCAAGGAGTATGAAAGTTAGCACTGAACAAAAAGTCTGTCCTTACAATATTTTTATAGACTAATAGTAATTTAAGGGCTGCAATAAGCTAAGTTTATGGTCTTGCTTTAATATAGTCTTTTAATTGCAATCAGCACAATCTCAGTCTGAAGTATAAGACCTAAACTAAGACTTTGAAAAAGCTGCAGATGGGAAGGACAGAAGAGAAAACGGTAAAACCAAAGATTTTCATTATTCTTTTCAGCAAAATCTAATTTTTGAAATGGTTTGGGGTTTTATCTGGCCTATATCTCTTCTCCAGATGTGAATTCTTCTATTTCAAAGATACTTTTTCAATTTGTGTTGTAGCAGAACAAAAGCAGTTGAGTTTTCTCCTTCCTGGTATTTTTGGTATTTTCATTTCAAAGAAGTGATTCAAGTGGTCTAACTTTTCACCTGTGGCTAAATCAAGATTCTCTCAAAAATTCAATGTATTTTCAGTCTGAATTTTGCTTATAAGAGGCACAAAAGGCCCAGCATAGTCAGACAAAAATTAGAAACACAAAGCACAAATTAAAACAAACAAAAGCATGGCTAGAAAGTTATCCTACATGTATGAGGTATAGCACCTGTAACCTACTAATGTTTATGATATTTTAAGTAGTTTAACAGTTTGCCATCTGTTTTGCTTTTTTTTTTTTTTTTGCTGTTGAACACAACAACATATAATTGGCCAGAATTTTGTCTGGATCAATTTTATGATGCCTTTAAATTTTTCATCCATTTTTCTTTTTCTACGTTTGGTATGTAATAAAAATTTCGGCAGTCTGTCCCACAGTTCAACATAACAATGCTTCAGGATTGCTACAGAAAACACTTTTATAAGCTGAGATCATGGAGATGTCTGCAACACTGCTGTCTGTGTTATCACACAGCCATTAATTATTAAAAATGCCCTGAAAACTGTAACCCTACTTTGAGCTTCTGGATATTTTATTAATACTTTCAGTGGAAATTAGACAATTATCTTTATTACTTTAATATCAGCATTTGCAACTGATATTTTCCAATAAAAGTGCATACTTTAGCTTTGGAGAAAGGAGGTTAGAGGCAGGGGTGAAGGAAGATGATAGGCATTTACTGCATTCATTCCATAAGACAAGACAGTAAATTTCTTATAGGAAAAGGAGCACTTTATATGAAAATGAAAAAGACACAAATAAGTAAAACCAAGAATCAAGAAAACTTTCTGCTTCGAACGCGATACACGAGTTATCTATCAGCAGTATGAAATATCTGATATTTTAAGATTTCTGTTTTGTTTTATATTTATGAGATTTCAACTTTCCCCTTGGAAATTATTTACATTTCTTAAAATGAAATACAACTGAAAATAATTTTGTTTCATAATAGCGTCTGGGGGTTAAAATTAATCCTGGAATTGCAGAAGCAGATGGAAACAGGTATGGAAGAACCATTAATTGTCAGTGACACAGTTTCACTGCTCAAGAGAACGGCAAGAAATCACACTAGAAGTTCTAGAGGAGAGTTGTAGGATTTTTTTCTCCTCTGATATTTGTTTGACTGTTAAACAATTATTTTGATTATTTCTTCCTTCTCAGATTTCTTACAATTGTTTGCTACATGACCAAGATCACGAAATAGTAAATTATTTTTTCATCAGCCATATGGTCACCTCAGAGATTTAGGAATCTAGTTTAGGCCCCATGTGTGCCGGTAAGAGTTTACTGGCACTGTCAAGAACTCCACTCTGAACAGAAGTGGACACGTAGCAGAGGAAATCTAAATCTGAGGTGACGCGGTGCCACAGACAGTTTGTGTATGGATCCCACCTCAGAAGCTCAAATTCTGCCCTGGGTCACATATATAAGGTCTGACATATCATGGAAAAATGGAAATTCACAACTTGCGTGATATAAGGAAAGGATGGAATTTTTAAGTCATATTAAAATTGTCACCACTGTAAAATGGTGAGGAAAAAAAAAAGCCTTTCCTATAGGTAAGCTTCCATGTCTTGGTACAAAGAAGTTAATCATATAAGACTACCTGTGAAAAGGAGAATTGACTCTTGAACAGTCTTTGATGTGGCAAAGTTGAAATCAGAGCTCACCAATTTTCAGCATCTTGGGACTAATCACAAAAACTTTCCCCTAAAATCAGGACCCAGCTATGACAAACTATACTGCAGGCGAGTTTGAAGTCAAAAGGTTGGGTGGTTACCTGAAATCACTAAGCTAGAAATTAACTCTGAAAGGCTGGATTTCTGTCTGAATTTGACATTGAAGGAAGTGGTTAGGAATGACTTCTGGAAAAAAAAATCTCACCAGTACCTTTTCTGTATCTGATTAGGTTTGCAAATAAGGATGTAGAGTTTATATAAACCTGTACATTTTGGAAAATTCTCCACTTGTGTTGCTCTCTATTAGAAGCCAGAGGATAAACAATTTTTAGACTGCTCATGATTGCTCTCACTGATTCTGGGCTAGACTGAAAGTGTGAAGTAAAACACATGAAATAAGGTTTTGCTCAACTAAAGTCAATAAGAAAATAGGCTTTAGCTTATTCCAAGTGGTTCATAAATGTGCAAAAAGATGTCTCTAAAAAAATGCAAAGCAAAGAGAAGCAAACAAGCAAAGAAAAAGCTTTAAATGTCACCATTTCTCCATTTTATTTCACTGAAACACTGGGAAAAGTACATTTTTTTTTTTAATTTTAGGAATTCAGGAAATAATTTGTATAAAAACCACTTTCTCATTTTAGATAGCATTCATAAGTTTAAATTAAAGACCCATTACACTCACTGAATGACACCCCACAATGAAATGTACCAGGCAAGATAGTAATGTCAAAATTAAAACTGATGGGAATTTACAGTTGTACAGTTTAGAGCACTAGATATGAGAAAGAGACCTTTTCTAAATTTTTTGTACATGCTCACAATCTTCCTGAAATGCTTATCAAACAGGTAACCAAATTTGGGGAGTGGAGTCATTATATTCACGTCATTAATACAGTCACTAGTCACATAGAAATAGCAATAGTATAGTTTCTACCAGTAGTACAGAACAATTAAAGTTTATTTCAGTAGGATTATCATGGCCACCTACAAAGTGAAGCCATGAGGTTTTCAGTTTTAGATGTGGCTGACCACAGATTGACTTTTACATGGTCTACTTGTCATCACATATCACACTTAAGAAAAAAAAAAATAAAACCAGAAGTAGGTTTCTATCTCCTTTTCAAAACTTTGAAAACAAAAATATATTCATGCTATGTGTATGCTGACAGCTGAAACATCAACAGTCAAGAAACAGTAAACAAAGGAAAAGCAGAATATCTTCACTTAAGTTTGGGCTAGCTCTAGAGCTGCGGTAATTTAAATGTACTGTCAAAATTAGGAGAGAAATCCTACTTCAAAAAGCAGGAAAACAAAGAGAAACCCCAAAATGACAAGGCCATAGGTGAAACTCAAGGTGCTTTTTACATGAAGGTTCAGAAATGCTCCACTGAATTGTGCTGATCTGGCAGCTGACTTCATTGTTCATGCATATGAACCATCACCCTGGTGAAAGGCTCTTATAATTGCACATGCTAATTCAGTTAGTTGGGCACCAAGTTTCAGACAGAACAGTGTCAAGCTGAAAAGAGCAACCTGCAACACTTTTTTTCGTCCATGAAGGAGCATACCTGAAAAGGGTAAAGTCCTTTGTCTATACGTACGCTGGAAATTATAATCAAGACATCGTCAGTCTTTCTCACATCATAACAACCCTACAAGATGTATTTTAACAATGCAACTTACAATCATCTGTTGCTTGCTCTTTACTAACCATTTTGTCATTGCCTCTCTCACGGCTTGCATGTGAATCTCCAACCTCAGCCAACAAATTACTGTGATTCTACGATCACAGGTGATTCCATCTCTCACATACCCTGTTCAGGACTTTTTTGTTACAGACGTACTATCTGTGTACGCTGAAAATAAGTATGTGCAAGAGAACTTGTCTGACCTAACTTCCATCTGAATGTTTGGCATCTAGTCAGAGACAGTGTTCTACACTCTCTCACATGACAGTGGTAGATTTCCTCCAGGTCTCTTTGATCCTTTCCTGAAACAAATCACAAAACAAATCTCTATGTCCTGATTACAGAAGGAGCTTAATGAACTTAAAGTTGACACAGGAATCTAAAGTGTGTTAGATAAGTCCCACCTATGCATGGTTTTGTTCTCTTACTCAAATTCTGGATCTTATTCCGTTTCCCAAGGCTGTTGCACAGTAGATTTGGTATCCTGAGCATGAGGCTCCAGGGCTTCTATGTCAAATTCTTTGAGGAGAGAAGAAAGAGGAACAGAAGTACTTCCTTCATTCACACCACAGATAGAAATAAAGACAAGGGCAGATGATCTTATCATTTTAACAAGTGAGAAAAAACCTCAACTATGCTAGAGCAACTAAAAAACCCCAATCTGTCCTTTTGAAACAGAAAAAAGCTTTAGGCAAATTGAAATTTTTGAGATTGTTCTCACTGACAAAAAGATTTTCCAAGACCTATAAAATGCTCCAAGGAGGTAGAGGCTGATTAGATGATGCCTACTCCAGATCTCTGAAAGAGGAACATAAAATCTAACCTCAAACAAGATGCATCTGGGTTGCACTTGTGTTATACCAGCTCTCACAAAACAGAATGAAAACAAAGCCTTGCTTTGCTTTCTTTCTGGATGTTATGGTTGTTGCCTCTCTTGTTTTTGTTCTCTTCCATATTGAAGAATCTGCACTGTATTTAGTATGTAAGCAGACTGTAAATTTCCTGTTTGTTAGTTTAAATTTACTATTCAATTACAATTAAAAAGAAATCAAAAAGAAATATGACAAACTTATGGCAAAAGATATTTTAATGACCTTTTAGCAATCAATCATTAATTGAAATTCATCCTTGAATTGAAAAGACAAAGACAGGTAGATGGAACTATGTCACTCATGTATCCAAGAACAATTGTCACACTGTTTTCTTTTCCTCTTTATTTAGCCAGAGAAGTTACATTAGAAATTTAAAAAAATATTGTAGTAAGCAGACCATAAAATTTACCCTCTCTTAATGAGCATGAAAACTGCACAATGAAAAGCAATCACATACAAATATATTCAGGGGCAATGGAATGCTATTAAATGTTGTATTTAAGTGCACTAGGTGGTAACAAATGCAACATTGCTATAAAGGTGTCTTTTTGTAACAGAAAGAGTACCAATAACTTTCAAGCCTTATATCTACCCTCCTGAGATCTGAGAAAATAAACTGGACTACTCTTGGTTCCTATTGCTTTACTATATCACTTCCTACTAATTGAGTTAACAACAGTAAGTTTATCTTCTCAGTTCTCTTTTCATTTAAATTTATAAGGTCTAAGTCACCCATAGTTTTGAAAAATTAATTACCTTACAGCCTCAGACATCCAAAAACATTTGCATAACTCATCAGCTCCAATGCTCCAATGCTAAAATCCTAAAAAAACTGTGACTTCATTATTGAGTGAGATATTCCCAAGCAAGGATGAGAAATGACAAGCCAGGAAATTATACGTAAAAGCAGATCTCCAAGCAACGATCACCCAAGGAAGGGTTGGACAGATGAGTGTTGGGCCTATTTTTTCACAAAAATCAAAGATGAAATACAATTTCATAAAAAAATAAGCTAGTCATCAAACCATGTTGGAAGCAATTTCTGGAAAAGCAAGTCCTCTCTTCTTTGGGACTTCACTTAGGCTCCAATTTTTCATTACCAATTCTTACAAATAGAGGTGTGAATTTCTAATGGGAAAGCTGAGTATCCATCCAGAGCATGCCAGGATTCATGCCAAAAAAAATGCACAAAAAAACACAACTGACAGAGCATGAGCTGCTGCACATTCCTCTTGGTTTTATTTCATCACTAATGCTGCACATAGTTCAACTTTGGCTAGGTTACTATAGGATGGGAGGAGAGAGGGAAGAAAAATAAAGTATCTTTCATGGTTTCAAAGCTGGCTGCATCCCTCTTCCCTTCCTGATTTCTCTGAATATACCTTGTCCTCTCCAAAGATATAATTCTCTAATCTATCCACTTTAAATGGACCACTGCACAACATGTGCTTGTCTCCCTCCTTTGCTTGTGCTCTGAGCTGACTGGACACAAGAAGTCAGATGCAGAAGCTGGGTATCCATTAGCAGAGCCCTGAGCCTCACTTTGTAAGTCCCATGAGAAACTAGACTCCTGGCTTATGTCCACCTGGGCAGATATTTCAGCTCCACTTCAGTCTACAATACCCTGTGCATCAGCTGCTCATGGACAGCCTGTTAGGCTGATATTGACACCTATGATATGTCTGTTGAGAAATCCACGATCAGCAGTAAAAACATCAGATCAACCATCTTACTGTTTAACAATGCTTTGACATGTGAAAAATAAAATTTTTATAAAAGATTTGAAAGTGACTCCACTGTAATTCAAGCCTGTCTATTTTTACAGTGGCCAGAACAAGTTACTCCAGGTGACTCAGACCCAATTCCTCCACAAAACTTCCCTCATCATAAACTGCTGCAGCCTCACTGGTCATTGGACCTTAAAGTCTAAGATTTAACCTCAGAAATAAGTCTCTTCCTGGACTAGAGCAGAGCTGGCAGTTCAGTCAACTAGTTAATGTCATCGAAGAGCAGTCCAGCTTGAACAACTGTTTCCCTCTAAGCCAAACAGTTGTTTCCTCAGTTGGTGTCTCTGCTGATGCCAGTATATAGAGGTGAAGACTAAAGGTAAAGACTAAAATGCCTTCCTGAGCTATCAGCAGACAATCTGACTGACAGGAAACATGGCCATCCTTCCTTCCCTTTCATTTTCATCTTCCTGACAAACCTTCCTGTTGAAAGGAAATCAGTGTTTGCACACACCAACTGAACCACACAGAGCAGGTTGTTGTGATGCAGCTCTGGCACAGCAGCATTTGGAGCTACAAGCTGGGACTGCTGCCTCATGCCTCAGCACTGGCTCCCTCATTTCCCTCCTAGGGTTTAGGGGAGTCAATACCTAAAACATGGTTCTGAGCCCACCTGCCAATGTCATGATTAACACTACTCGTAGAAATACATTTTAGTGAAAGGATTGCCCTGCTCTACCCTACAGCTAATTTCACATGTAAATTGTATTTATGGCCTAAGCTCTTAACTGATCAACTATGTTCAAGTATTTCAATGCTCCTGAGGAGCATTAGCTGGTCTAGTGGCTTCAGCTACCATCCAAACTGACAGCAAAGTTGTTTGAAAGAACAAGGAAGTCAGAAAAAGCTCACTAAGACAATGCTGTAAGCACTTCAGCTACACATCAAAGCAACTATCTCATATCTCAAATTAACACTGAATTTCCATATCCATCAAATTTCACCAGGTGCTGCTTCATGAAAAAGATTTTACTCTGGTGGGGGAAGGAATGCCTACAACTTGCTAAGTCTTCCCATGGTGAGACATGAGAAGACTCTCTTCTAAAGGTGAGACATTACAAAACAACAGAAAAGACACACTAGTCCATTATCATCTATGATCAGCCCACTGTGCACTGCTGATCCAGTTTGATGTTTGAAGCCAACAGCAACAGTGCTTTGCCCATTACTGAGGCCTGGACAGGATTACTCGTTAGGGGTGGGGTTATCACAGAATAATCGCACCCTTGGGTATTGGGTACACAACCACATCTCAAGTCTTGTAACACCCTAGAGGTGTGATTATCTGCTGTCATGCTTTAATTCTTAATTAAAACAAGAGCTGCAGCTCAGATAAGATCTGTGAGAGGATTATGGTCATTCTTGGTTAGACAAGGGGGAACATGTATCTTTGGAATTAAAATTCAGGTGCTTGGGTGAACTCTGTAATGATGAGCCATGCTTGAATCCACCTCGTCTTAGTTTTCCTTTTAATATGATTTAACCAGGAGGGAGCGCACCCAAAAAGCTGCAACTTCCAGGAACCAAACACTGAATAACACAATAAAGTGCACAGTGCTGCCATCATTTAAACATTTTTGCACTTTAATCACGTCTTAGCATTTTAACTTAAAGAAAACTCTAAACTCTAAGTGTGCTTCTAATGATGCTGGAAGATTAATTCTTGTTACTTAACAGTAGTACAAGGCACAGCAGCCACAAAAACACTGGAAGAATGTTTTGATGAAGTGCATACTAAACTACTCAACTTACATGTATAAAGATGGATATACAGCCTGGGGAAAAATGAATATAAAACACTGTTGTGATTTTTAAAAAAAATCTTATTTTTAACAAATATTAACCCAACTTAAGGTCTCTTTTAAAGGTTACATTTGCATTTACAAAGAACTTTCAAGCAATTTAACTACAATGAATTTTAACAAGGCGCTTCCTGTTCTGACTGCTTGCGTATTTTTAAATTTTATGAGACTCTTCTGGCAGAGTTTTGTAGCCGTTAAGATGAAAGCCTGGATGCATGCATACTTGAAAAGTGGAGGAGGAGGAAAAAGAAGAATAAAAAGAAGAAAGGAAAATAATCAATTTGGTATCAAATTTATTCCAAAGCCGAAAAGTGCATTTTTTTCTGATTGTGAAAGAAGACATGCAGGGAGGTCGAAGGTCAAGCAAAGAGGAGACAGTATTGTGTAGGAACTGTCACGCATCACCACCTATTTTGACATGCACAGGGCCGTTTGTTGTCTGTCGAACATGCAAATTAAGTGCCTGCTGTCATAGCTAGCCGATATCTGAAAGTGGAAAATGAGACCACCTGTAACCAGTGAATGGAGTGATGGACAAGCATTCAGAGCTCGTCATTTCCAACGCCATTCACACCACCTCCGAATTGCATATGACATGTAAAAATCTTTTCTTAATATTCACAACCGGGAAGTTTGGGGAATTATGGAGGCTTCAACTGCTGCATCTAATGGGTTCTCCAAGCAGACAGCTGTGACTGTGAGCTGGCTTGATAATTAGGTGTCCAGGAAGATTTTATGCTATGAATCAGTTAAAAGGGAGAAAAGAAAAAGAAAATAATGGCAAGCAAAACTCGCTGGAATGGAAATTATATTAACCCTTGCATGTCTTCCTCAGCACTTGGCTTTTACAATTCCCGTGAAGCAAGATTTGCAGAAACCAGACACATAATAATTTGTCTTCTGTCTCTGAGCAGCACTGTCCTCCTACCAAGAAAAATTGCACTCCAACTCTGTTTGATGCCTTGTTTTCCTGAAGAGAACTTAGAAGCATAAAATCTAAATATGCCAATCCTTCTTCTATTTGAAAGCAAAGGCAATGCTTTATTTGAATTTCTAGTGAATATGGTACATGGGATTTTAAGAAATAGATTCATTGTGCGAAAGTCACGTCCTGTCATGTGCCTGTACATACAAAAATCAAATAGTTTAGCTACTCTTCTGTAATCCTTTGCATGTTATCCCTACTTTTGTATGCATATCTGTCTTTGTGCATGGGATGCCATAAACACTGCAGGCAGTGTAACACCAAGAAAAGATGTGATCTTCCTGATTCTCACTTCTGCTTGATAAATAAATAAAGCTGCTCCAAAACACTTAGGATAGGAGAGTTTAGATGTGCTCAGCTGCATGATAAGCTCACAAAACCTGTTATTTTATTCAAGGCCTAACTAATTAATGCTAGTGTTCATTCCTAAATAAAAAATTAAGCTCTTCAGTTTTCAACTTCTGTGCTGCATTCTGAAAGCCATTCTGGCTGTGTTTCCAGACATAAAGAGCACATGCATAAGGTACAGTCAGAATTCAGGAGGATTATTCAACACAAAAACCAGAATTCAGCTACGGAATATTATCCACCAGTACTTCCCAATATATTTAGAGTATTTGCGGAGGCTGTCTGAAGTCCTGCAAAGACTGTAGTTCTGCTCCATAGTCCTCAAAACAGAACAGAAGCAGGCAAGTTGCTAGTATATTAAACAATCTTTTATGAGTCAAGCCACAGAAAACCTGCATTTAAATTGAGTTCATTTTTAAAAAAGCTTTTTTATTTCTATTGTGCCAGTAGCTGTTCCAACACTGCCCACACCCTGCATTCACTGCTGCTCTGGTTTAGGTCTCCAGGGATTCTATTTTCCTTCCGGTGGAAGTGAGTGTTTAGAAAAGCTGAAAAAATACCTGCTGACCCCTCTGACTGGAGCAGAGAGGGAATATTAGAAAATGGAGGAATGAAAAGAATTAGTGAATAGATACCCAGGGGAAAAGGAGCAGAAGAGACACTTATTTTAGACCTGCAAGTTTTCTTAGAAGCACTGCTTCTCTTAAGCTTCCATATCCTCTACGAAGAAATAAAAAGCTCTAGGTATCCCAAGGACTCCCATTTTCTAGACACAAGCCAGCAGGCCCCATTTGATGATTTACATCTCTAAGACTGCTGGGAGTCAACATTCAGGAGAGCTTGAATCAAACACCATTCAGCCAGTACTACACTGCTGGGCACAGCTGAGAAGCGTGCAAGGGCATACATAAACACAACACCAAAATACCATCACTCTGTTCTTTTGTTTCTCTCACATGTTAGTTCTCTGCTGGGCAGACCGAAGTGAAAAAGGCAAAGAAACTGGCATGCTGTCTGTTTTGTCCCTGCACACTTTCTTCAGAGTCAGCTTGTTTCTCTGCACTTGAAATCAAGATCCACACAGTACCTGAAGACAGGAAGCACAACAATGGCATCTTACTAATCATGTTCTAATCTACACACAAAAGAAAATCTAAATCACTGACAGCTAAAACCATACAGTGTGTGCATTCCACAGAGTAAAGTGTTTGGCCACAACGTCAGAGTAAAGATTCCTTCTTCAGAATACCTTCCAATTACTATGCATGTGCAACACACCCACATGTCCCAGCAGTGCCTTTGCAACTGCTAGACTGTCAGTGTGAACAGGATTGAAAATATCCCTTGTCTTTGAGCATATTGCAGCCTTTTATCTTCTTCTGACTCTATATAAAATGGGAGAAGAATAGCTCACTGAGCCTCTAATATGTCCCTGAGCCAGTCACTTCCTGCAACATCTCTGCTGACACAAGCAGGAAGGCAGCATGCTGCCATGCAAAACCAACACCCTGCAGCTTCAAGCGGGACTTAAACTGGCATTGTTGATGAAGGACTTTGTAGCTGGGACCTACAACCAGGGCCACAGGGTTTATCTGCCTGCTAGGTTGGAGTTTGAGATCTTGGGGGCTCCACATCTCAGAAAGGCCCTAGACTGTCAGTTCACCTCCAGGAGCATGGCTACACCAGAGCCCTGGAACATGACTGCTCCTGAGGCATAACATAGATAGTCACCAGTAACAACAATTTTATTTATACATATTTTATTTTGTTGATATTACAGGATTTAAAAGAAGCTTTGTTTTCTACATATGGACTATTAAAATGTGACTCTATCACCTTCAACATCTGGTAGTGTATTTCTCAAGATAGCTTGCTCCAAATTTCAAGGCCTAATAATTTTCAGAGGTCAAAAATAGGCTGTCAGGTAATATGAGGTTGTTACATCCATTACACAGAACGTTAGGGAGGGATCAAGGTCATCACAAAGCTCTTATGAAGGGTGAGGAGAAAAATGGCCATCATGCCTTCAGGTCAAACCAAGGAAAGACTTGGCTCATCACAGTTGTATCACATTGCTGTGAGACTACCAAGTTTAATTCAGGCTGGATATTTCCTAAATTTTATTTTCACAGAAAATGTTTTAGGCGGGTCACAAGGTGGTACTAAAGGCTGTCCCAGCACAGGTACCAGGGACATGAGGGAGGTTAAAGGGAATCCTGTTTTCTAGCACATTACTAAGAACCTGAAACAATCATGTTTGAAAGGTCTCCTTGCAGTACTTTAGGCCATGTGTTGCCACTCTTTCCTTGCAGTAAGCAACATACCAAGCAGAACACTTGATTTGCCTGTCATCACAGGCAAATGTTTACCTGTCATCACAGGTAACAATAGCAGAGTATTTGGGGAAGAAAGATCTCATGACCAAAATTTTGTCAGTCTTCTCATTCTCTGTTGTAAATCACACTCTTTGGAGCAGATCCAGGAAAACAGTCCATGGGGTAAGGTGTTTACACTGTCAGCCTTTTTGTGACTTAGACATGCCCAGGGTGATGTAAGCCACCAAAAACTCATCACTTCTGAAAATTCATCTACTACTTGCATTCCTTCAATAAGTATTTTGCCACCTAATCTGAAATTTGTGTTTCTGCAGATCTTCTAGTGGAGGTTTTATTTTTTTTTCCTAATTTTTTCATGAGCCTACCTTGAACAGTAATCCTGTTGGCATCAAAAAATCCAAGGACCCAGAAGTTCTCTTTATTCTGGAGAGATTTCTATGTTGGGCAGACAAATAAGGCCCCTCACTTCTGTATGATTTTTTTTTAATAGAAATATGCTTATTCTATAAAAAGAATCTGTCACTGAGAAGCAGTGTGACTGAAAAGGCACAGTAGCTGAAAACTGAACTTTATTGAATAAGGTTCATCTTCAAATAAATCAAGCCAGTAGTTCTTTCTATGTGAGTTAAATTTGTCCAAATATATGACCCATTTACTGTTCAAACATGAGTCCATTTACCCCTAATACTAAAAGCTAAGTGTGACTTTAAAATGGTGTAGGTACACTGAATTTTCCCTCTTCACAAACCAAATTTTTACCCAAATTTAGTAAATAAAATAATAAAAATTCTCAGAAGATTTCTAGTAAAATTTTCAAGTTACATTAATTGTATATTATATTGTTATCAATATATGTTTAACCATTTTCTGTATTATGGAAAATGACCTGTACAGGAAAAATACTTTGCTTGTTCTGGTTTACACAGTAATTAAAATATTCAGTTAGGCTTAATATTTAAAAGAAGCACCAGAAAATTTTATCCCTGTATTAATATGCACATGGTACTTCTTTTTCTGATTATATTCTTCAGTTTCTAAGTTAATATACTGAAGCTTTCTACCAAAAGAATTTGCAACAATAGATTGTGATGGTAATAAGAAAAAAGAAAAGTACAAACATGCCTTTCCATTCACTTTCTAGATAAGCTTCATTTTCCATATCATTTTTTAATTGATGGTTTTATAAGTATTTTTCCACGTGCCTTTGTCCAGCTATTTTAGAAATACCCTCTTACCCTAATCTCTTAGTACAGATTTCTGAAATACATACAAGGGCAAGTTAGAAGAAAACACAGCATGACTCTAAAACGTGCTATCTGAGGAAGAAAACAGCAACAAACCAAACAGCACACAACAAAACAAGTGAGCACTACGCATTGTGATGAAGTCCTCAAACTGGAGTTTTATGATGGCAGCTTAAAGTTTCTTACATGCCCTTGTGTTGCAGCTCAGAATAAACCAGGGACAGCTGCACCAATTCTCCACAATTAGTCAAGGTCAGACAGTGGAAAGGGAGGACACTCACTATTTGTCAAGAGAACAATGGCAGGAGGCTCAGCCTTTCTCCATCAGGAATGACTGTTCGCTACACACATTCAATCCATGGCAAAATTATGCCTGGCCCTTTTTCTGTAGAGTAGAGAGGGGCAACCTTTCCAGACAATCGAAGTGTAAGAGCTAACAAGGCAGAGCAACAGCACAAAAACAAGCTTGTTTTAAGTACTGAAAGCATATGTTCTTGACACAAATTAATGTTTTGACACTTGCAGAGACACCGGTATTAATTTCTACAAGCTTTGAGTAAAAAATACTAAACCCACTAAAACCTGTTCCTTCACACAACCCCAATTATTGGGGTTGCAGATTTAAAAGAAAAACAAGTATTCTGACGAGTTACCAGCAATTATTTTGCTTACACTAAGAGGTTTTGTGTGTCTTGGTTTTTTTAACATGTCTTTTTCATAAACCTAGAAACATATTCAGAAAAAGAGTTAAATTTTGGGCAAAGGCACTTCCCTCAACATTGGTAGGCAAACAGAGATGAAAAACAAGAAAAACAATTCAAAGCATCTGCCATTAGCAGGAGGAGCAAAAAAAGAAAAAAAACCAAAATATTTTTAACAATGAGATTTTGTTTCCCTGTTTAATTAGGTGCACTCAGAGCTGTATTTTGAGTTTCCTTACAACACAGCACAAAAGACAAAGAAGTAGTTATATATAATGGGTACAAAGGAGCAGTTTTGATGCAGAACTCTCACAGTACTGCACTGGAATAAATGGATTTAATTGTGTAAATTCTGTCACTTGTGTGGATAAGTGTGGGGATGCAGAATACGCTGAAATTATTATGTGAAACCATATGAAGACGACCTTTTTAAACAGCACATTATACATTTAGATATATTAAAATTCTTCATATTCACTGCAAACGGTATTTAAGCAAGGTTATGGCAGTTCTGAATGCTAACATACTTTTAAGGTTTTTATCACATTTGCATTCATCAAAGCCAAACAACTTTTAGATACTTAAGGTGAGAATTCTTACAATTAAGAAGTTTAAAAGCATTACTTAAAGTACATATAATTAAAAACATCAAAGAGCAAACATGCTGTTTCTGGACACCACCTGAAAACTAGATCACATTAGCTTTGGAAGAAAGGAATTTCTCCTTCAGGTAGTTTTTGCAGCTATTAAGGTGCAGAAGCCACACCTGTAGTTGCACACTGCCATAAAAGAGGGGAAGATGGAAACCTATGAACATGTCTATCAGATCCTTCCTCCCCAGTCAGAGGAATTAGGTCAGCCCCAACCATACCGACTTCTTTCTCTGTTGCTGTCCTGCAGACACACCAGAATGTTTGAATACATCTCTTTTTTAATGTTCACCATCTGTTTGGTGGGGTTTTTTTTACTCCAAAAAACTTTTCCTCTGTGATCAGAAGCAGAATCAGCCCTACAGTTAAGGAACCATCTGCCCTAGTAGAAAAACTGATTCTGGAAAGATTCAATAAGAGGAGGAAATGGGAAAGATTTTACCTTGAGTTAACTTCACATTCCAAATATCCTACTTTCATAATAAATCTCTACTGAATCATATCTGAAAAACAGGGTTTTAGTATATTAATTTTAGAACATCCCTTTTCACCTGAAGCAATTTAGAGAAATACTTTAAATTAGCATCAATTTAGTTCTTTGTATATCTAAGACTGCGATTTCACTGTAGGAACAGTGCCTGTTAATTGAGACAAGAAATTGGTGTGCTACCTTCTAATTCTAAATCCTTAATGGCACTTGGCTATTGCACTGTTTACAAAGCAAGGCATCCTTGACTGGTTTCTTTATCACATTTCCGATGTCAACTGAATAAATTAGAAGAGGAAAACGTCAGAGTACAATGTACCTTTTCAAGCCATTTGGCTTAGTGAAGCAGGATAGATTCAGGCAAAAATACCTCTTTTCCAGTCTGGTGGCTTTGCAGGAAGTTTCTTCATGTTTAGCAGTCCCTTCCCGTCCTCTCTTTCTTTAGAAAGCAGCCCTGGGAGGCAAATAACATTTGTAAATGGAAGTAACAACTTAGGTCACTTTCAAGCTGCTTACCATACACCTTCTCTACTGATAGAGACAGGCACTACTTCCTAGGATGAGAATTTAAACCTGAAATTTGTTCATTCTAATCTTCCTTTCCCCTGATCCAAAGCAGAAGCTCTTCACCATCCTCCCCTCCGTGGCTCTCATCCATTCGCTAGAAGGTGAGGACAGGCCCCATGTGTGAAAATAGTGCTGATCAATGGAAAATAGACAATGTCTTATAACACTGAGCAAGGAAATGATTAGAAAAAGGAAGAAATAATTTGTTAAGTTATTCCAGTCTTTTCACTAAATCTATCATAAATCAAACAGACCAAAAACCCCACTTGGGAATTATTGGATCTGAGAAAGAACTTATTCAAATGAATTCATCTAGCTAAAGGCAACTGTTATTTAACTGCATATTTTGAATTTTTCAGTATGAAAAACTAGATATTTCTATTCCACACTGACTTTTCATATATTTAGATGGCTGAATTTTGAAACCTCAGAGCACATTAGGAAATAATATTCTGTGGCATTATTGAGAGGATTTTTTCCCAAATATGTCTACTGCCATATCTGGTATCAGTACCTGACTGGTTTGCAAATTTTTGCACATAGTCCAAAAATGGATAAGTATTGCTTGAAATTTTTATCAGGAATAAACTAGGAAAGTGACAGCATTTTATGTAAAAGGGAAAGGAAGAATAATAAAATCTATATTAATGCTGAATAGCTAGCAGCTTAGAAGATATTTTTATATTATTTTAAAGTTACTGTGTCAGCTTTTCTCCAAATATGATTAAAATCCAACTAGAAATGTTTCAAATTCAAGCAAAATCTTTTAATCTTGTTCTTTCTGAACACTGTGGCCTTAGAACGTTACAAAAATATCTATTCAAATATACATGTTCCTCACAAAGAGTTAATAAATGCTTTTTACATGATTGCAGACTGTCTAAAATTCCTCAGTTCCTAGCATAATTTAAAGATAGACATGTATTCTGCTTAAAACTACATCTAAATTTGATGGATGTACAGTTTATCCACACAGTAAATAAGAGTACAGCAGCACCAGATAGTTTATAAAATAGAAGTCACCAGTGGTAAATAAAATGCTATAAACAACATTCAGAACGGTATCCGACCTGTCATTTTGATAGTATATTTATGCATTTGACAGGGACTGTTTTTTCCTAAAGAGGTTAATAGAGTCACATTTATGTATCACCGAAGTTGAACTGATCTATACAGACTGTCAGGAGAAGGGCAGATGGATAGGTAAATTAGAAAATACTAAAATAACTTTCTCACTGCTATAATAATGAGGGAAAAGAGGAAGAACTAGGACTCTGAGAATCATTAACTCCCTTCTGATATTGTTCCTAGTGTACTAACTTAGGTCCCTATCAATCCAGAGAGCCTGAAATACAGCAGTCACCTAAAAAGACCTGGGCAAATTATAAATGGATGCATAGTTATACTCCAAACACATTCTTAATGCACATTTCTATGAACTGTAAACATCACTGCTTGCTGAATTCATTCATTCTAAATTTTATGCTGTAATGAAAAACTCTGACATAAATTGGCTTCGAAAAGGGCAAATTAATCTAATATATAGGCATTATGGACAGATCAAATAAAATATCTTCATTTAAAACTAAAATAAATCTATGTTTAGCTTAACGATATTCATTACTAAGAGAAAATACTTATGCAGACAAAAGGCAAAAAGGCAGTTCACACAAAATTACATCATAAAACAAATTATCGTTGGAAGAATTAGTGTTCTTTAATGATGACAAGAGTGTTCATATAAAATCCAGAAAGTAAAATCTAGATATTCTCTCTAATGTGATACTAATCAAGATCAGAAATTCCACTGTGAACTACCCCAATTATAGATAACTCTGCAAGAGTTACAGTATAGACTGTGCAGTTATGTAGTAAAAACTGAAAATAAACTTTTTTTTTTATTTTCGTAATTCAATTCCTGAGCATGTGTTACTGGACATTAGCAGGAATTTCTGCTACTATAGATCATATGTTTTGCAGGAACACACTTTTAATAATTTCATTCTTATCTGTTAGTTGCCTTGAATACTTGCCAGAAAAGAAGAACATAAAATAGGTGCATCCATCAAAGTATCTAATTTTAAATTCAATAGTTAAAAAAACCCCAAATTTTGAATCTGCATTTACAGACTATTGCCTCCAACATCTGCTAAAACCAATGACTAAGATAAGACCTCAAGTTCTGGTATTTGATAAAGGGCCTTGACTTTCAGAGGACAAGTGCTCGCCACTTTCTGAATCATTAAGTAGAAAATTAAGGGCTGTGTTCCTCCATCCTGGCAGAAGCATACCATATGATTTAGGTGATGAGTCACTGAGCTGGAATTTCTATGATCAAATATTCACAATGAGATCCTTGAGAATGAGCTACAGACCAAGACAAGAATTATCCACACAAGTTATTGGGTGAATAGTTTTGAATAATGAGCACATATGAGAGTCTTTGCTTATACAATCTGTGAAAAAAAATACCAATTGTAGAATAAACTATAAAATTAAAATTATGTATCTGTCTTTAAAATATATTTGCCACATTATAGTGAACTGTAACCCTGACTGTAAAGGGACTGCCCTTTGTATTTCTAAGTGCAAAGTTTTCACAATAGCCATGCACTGCAAGAATAAGTGTCTGAATGGAAGTGATGGTGCAAGTTTGTTGTGGAACAAAAAAATATATTGCTTCTTTGACCAAAGGTCAGGCCTAGAGTAGCAATGCAAGCACACACAGTCTGGGCATAGATGAGAAGTATTTCATAAATCTAACAGAAGTGAAAGCTGTCACTAGTTTCTTTTTATGAGCTTGTTTGATGAGAGTAGCCTGAGGTACCAATTAAAGGGAGTTACTTTATGACATTATTAGTGCAAAGCGTGTTCAAAGGTGAGCCCATTTGTCATGCCTGATCAGCACCAAGTACGGGAAAAAATTAAAATGGTAACAAACCAAGTAAAATCTGTTTTTAAAAAGATCAAGTCAAATTGATTTGACTTTCACTTGTTCAAATACAAATTTGAGTTGCTCAGAGCTTTGTTTTCTTTTGCAGACTTTTTGTAATTAGGATTCAGAATACAATTTCCTATCAACCCACAGGTACCATGACAGATATTAATACAATAGTGCAACTAATTTTAGTGAGTATTTGTGTGGGAGTTTTTGATTTACTGGACTTTCTAATCATGCTGTTATTTTGCATTCTAAACCACTTGACTGACTTTCTTACTAGCCCTTGACTGGAAAAAAAAAAGATCACATAAACCAAAATTGTCAGCAATTAAGCTAGGTGGCAACTAGGCTTGCTATCTACATTTTGCACAAATCTCAAAATTTCCTTTAAAAACTCCAAGGCTCTTGCAATCTCTTCTAAAGAGTCTAGAAGAACAATTTTCATCCCAAAGTCAGGAAACCATATGAAACTTTGACACTAGAGCTCCTATAAATGTAACCCTTTCCTAGACTAGACTAGTCAGTGGGCTTTCCCATTTCCTCACTTCCTTAACTAAAGAAGTTTTATTAACAATCCCCCACAATTCCTGATTTTGAAATCTGAAATTAATCAAAAGTCATTGGTTCAGTAATTTTCCCCTTTATTAACAATCTATAAATCTTTCTTCCCATACTAGGGTGGATCAAAGAAAAAGTTACAGTCAAACTCAATCATATTTGAGAAAGGTCATAGGGATAAGATGTACCTATTCATTTCTATACTAACCCTCAATTTTTTATTATTAAGTACAATCTAAAACTAATTGTGTTAAAACATCACCCTTTACTCATAAAATTTCTTACAGTGATATCTGGACTTTAAACTGTCAAATCAACTCCTCTTGTCCTCTGTCCTAAACAGGACTCAACAGAAGCCAAAAAAAAACCAGCATCAAATTTTCATCGTTATCTCCCTTCCTCCACAATATTAAAAACAACTTTTCATTCTATTGTGAATCCTAAATATGTGCCTACATTATAGAATTCTGTAAGGAGAACAGCCTTTATGAGACAGTGACATTCTATGTGAAAAAAAAGTGCTTGAACCTAGTCCAATATTAAAACAGTGGCTGTATCTAATTCAACTTAATTAATCAGGAGGATGCAGATACAGTATATGCCATGTACCCAGAATCTACTCTCAACTGGTGTGCACTGCACAGTCCCCTGCAGATGCTCAGACCAAGCACACAATGCACGCGACTTGCTGGCACCCCCTTTTATAGAGGGATCTCAACAAATTGAGATTTGCGTGATAACATTTTGTGCCTGCCCAATAGTTAGCATTGAAAAGTTTGTTTTCTTATTTCTACACCCTTCTAAAAATGCAAAAGTTGTTTTCATTAAAACTACTATAAAAACAGACTCCTGTCACTGAACTGTATATGCAGCTCATGTTCTTTCACAGTTTCCAAGGGAAGAAATTATGGCATGATGCAAATCATATTCTCAGCCAAGTTTTTTCCCTAAAAAACTTCTGGATTAAATGTGCCCTTAAATATGCACTTTGGCTGCCCAAAACTAAAATAAGCTGGGATTCCAGAGTAAGACAAGAGAATTCCATTCAACTGCATTAAAAAAAAATCAGAAGCCAAATAAACAAAACCCCAGTCATCAAAAAGAAACATTTCTCTCTTGACAGAGAATAAATAAGCAACATTTATTTTAGATTCAGCATGTCCAACCACATTTCTTAAATGTAGACCTATGCATTTTCATGGGAGCTTTTCCTAAGTGCCTGATAGTCATTAGAAAAGTAAACCTGCAGAAATTCCTTCTCTCTTTCCTTACTCTTTCCTTGTCATGAATAAGCTGATCTGATACTTTTAGAAATAGCGTCACTTCTGATCTTTGTCCCTTGTTTATGTCTCTTCTTTATTTATAATGTGTTCAGTACTATGCATTTGTCTTCCAACTTTGCAATACAGAGTTAAAAACTTCTGCCTTTGTACTAAAAATATGGAAGTCAGAAGAAGTGCTGAGAAAAAAACACACTTTTCAGCTTCAGCACATTAATCACAAATGATTTTTAGCTCCAATGTGGGTGTGAAAAAAGCTTATTCCAATAATAGATACTTCTCATTCTAATAAGAAAAAATGAAATACAGAGAAAAGCTTGGGGGCCAGGTGAAGACGATGTACAGACAAGAAAAAATTAGTAGGGAATTGTGGGAGGCCTATGAAATACCAAGTAAATATTATGGAATTTCTCCACTTAATTAGGTTAGGGCACGAATGCAAGATTATGAAAAACAGGTAATTAAAGTATCTTGTAGAAAGTTATCTCTTCTAATAGAAAGGTCAACCAATAAGGCAATAAAGTAGGAGGAGGGAATCCCACCTAAGCAAACTTATGAATTAATACCAACAGTAAAAAATTCTTTCTTTCCCAGAACGATTGCAACAGTAAAAAGCTTTACAGACAGAGAAGCAGCAAAGCAATTTCTCATTTTCCTTCAAAGACTTCCTCTTATTATTGTTTATGAAAGATTTACCAGCTATTGACCAGCTACTTCACAGAAAATCAAACTAAGGAAATTCATATTGCATTCTGGCCTGAAACTGTGGAATTTGTTGCCATTCTTGCAGGAAGAAGCCAAGCTAGGGTCTGTCTCGTGCTATTACCAGCTCTGCCTTCAATGCTTGACACTTCTGCTATACTATTAGAGCATTTTAGCCCATCACCAAGTCTCCAATACTCTGACATTAGCATTCTCGTCCAGTGACTCAGAAAGTGTCCTTTTGGCAAAATATATGAGTGTGTTGCACCTGCACCAGAATATTATCCTTTACAAATCTTGGTATATATCTTGGTATAGCAAAAATATTCTCTATTGGAAACATTTATTCAGAGAGAGAGAAAATAAGATCCAAAGAATGAAAAGCAGATTGAGATAGAAGTTCTTGCAGAAATACTGAAGTAGCTTGTTGAAAAAAAAAATACCGAGTTTCAAGGAGATCAATAGCAACCAAAAGGGTTGGGATGCATTAAGTGTGAAATGTTGGAATGAGGTTAGTCCATCAGGGACTGGGCAACATTTTTACCTTTCTGCCTAACCTAAATAAATACTCTTGTATTATTTTCCTGTCTAGAAGATGCTCTGAACATATGTTGTTCTGTGCTACACTGAAGTATGAAAGCAAGTCTTCTGTTTCTGGGTCAATAACCTGTAGAGTTGGAAGGGACTTTTCTCCTGCTTCATTGTCTGTGTTGAGGTCAGGACGGGTTAGAAACATCAGGCACCATCTACTGCTCAAGTCAGGGTACGGAGAAGTGTGAAGCTTCTTGTGAGCTGTGGTGAATGCTGAACATCATTGCCCACAACAGTGTAATATTTCTTGATCAATAGCAAGCATCACAACCAGCATTAAGGGTTTGTAGAGAAGGAATTATCACCATTATCATCTGAGTTACTGGACTACCTGGTACAGAATAATAGTGGGATCATTTGGAGGTATCTTGACTCATCAGTTGCCTAATATTGCTGATGCATTTGGAATCGATGATATCCCAGTCACTCTTGTTACTTGCTCAACATATGCAGGAAGGTGCCAGAGAAACAAATATTGTAGTAATGTTCCCACTGTGTTGTGGACTGGATACCCAGTGAAAAATGCAGAATTCTGAGTGCATCATTTGCAGATTTCCCAGCACAGAAAGAAACTTGATTCCAAACTCAGTAACATTTTCTGTGTCTCAAAATCTGCGCACATTGCCACTCACATGCCAGCATAGAGGAAGGACTAATGCAGACTGCATACTTTAAAAAAAAATGTTCTTCTGAATTGTTATGTACAATACACACTGAAGCAGTAAGAATTATTATTCCCCTTCTTACATACTCTGTTTAACCACATAAAGGGACAATCAACTAAACCAATGTCACTTAACTATAAAACATTTCACTGCCCTAGGGAGTTAGTCTACTCAAAAGTAATTCCCAGACACCTAGCTCTCCATCCATGATCCCTTCATCTGTGTTTCTGCACTTCAAAAGGCCAAAACTTCTCTGATGATTCATCTTAAAATGCTAAATTGAAGTACTTGGGAATGAGCATAAGATAAAACTCCACACTCTTATCTTGAAATTTATTTTAAAAAAAAAGTTACCACCCAAAACTTATCCAGCAATGACTGCTGGCATTACAACACAGAAAAGAACGGACAGCAAATTTTGGACTTCCTGTTGTTATACTCATTTCTTTCAGATATTTTCCATTCTAGAAGACCTACCTCTTTCTTATCAGTTGCAAAATATCACAAAATTCTTGCTTAATGTCTGTTAACATCCACTTTGAACTCTTTTATAATTTTTTTTTCCACCAGGCTTTGTTTTCCACGTTTAGATTTACCAGTCTCAAAGACTGACAGCTCATCTTCATGGAGAAATCAGGAGATATAAAGCATAAAGGAAGCTCAAAATAGTCTGTGAACTTTCACTAGGGTTTTTTTGCCTTTTTTTAATTTTTTTTTTTTTATTTGAAAGGGCAGCTTCTGAATATATTCTAATCTTAGAGGATTATCCAACAGAATTAGACTAGGAAGCCCTTAATATCTTTATGGCAATGTTGATAGTCAAGGTGACAGAAGTCTTGCTTAATTTATTGTGCAGTAGTTGACCCTAGTGAATGTATTTATGACTTCTGTTGAACTGCAATTCAAATGTAATTGTTCCCATTATATTGCAAACTCTGTTTGTATACTAAATGTTAGAGGACTATAACTCACAGATAAAGGATGTATTTAGAAAAAGAAGCAGTCTTATTGCGAAGAACATGTAATATCTTCTGAAACCTACTTAATTATGTTTATGTTAAAAATGTTTTCAGACCTTGAAGAATATAATTGGCAAGCTCATCTCACGTGGTGAAAGTCCAGAATCTTTAGGAGAAACAAAGAATTATTTTACATATTTTACAACAAAACACTGGACTATCTTCTGTCCTTTACAGCACAGGTTTATAGAGGAAAACACAGAAGTATCCCAACTTTCCGTTGGCACATATGCCACTTTGCTGTTTGAAAGCTGGGATATTGAGTAATACTTTAACAAAAAAAAAAAATTCAAATGTTTTCAAACATATTCAGAAAATAACTCATTTTTTAGTACAGGACAATTTTTACACTGCCATGAAGTAATCTGTATGTATTTAAATAAAAACAAGTGAATGTAGCACAATGGAAGAGCCATTTAACCTGTGAATTGCAAGGTTATTTTTGTAGCTGTGTCCTGTCTAACCAGTACAGCACATGATTTATGGTCTCCAGCAGAGCTTCATCATCATTGTTCTCACCTTTATTTCCATCATAGTTAATTAAAGGGAAGGTCATTGTCACCTTATGTTTTAAACCTTCTTAACATAATATATCACCCTGGGTACGTTTTAACAAGGAGAACTGTGAAGGAATGCCGTTATAGGAAAAAACTTTGGAGCATAATCTATCCTGTTAACAATTACAACTTAGATTTACACATAATGAAAGTTAATAAGCAGACAGAATGAAGGCTACGTCTTGATACTCATTCAAATCTTGATTAATTGGCTGTGTGATCTCATGGAATAAACAGTAGTATGCTTTTCTTGACTTCAGGTATATGTATGAAGAGTGAGTTTCTAATGCAAAGATCTTCCCTTGAAATAATTTTAGCATACAAAACACTGTGCCAATGGGAAAGAAAAAAAAGAAGAGACAAAAAAGCAAAGCACGCATTTTATATATTACAAAAGAAACCTCTTTTGACGTTAGATGTACAAAATAAACCACCTTTAAATTTAAGATTGGCTCAGACAGATTACAAAATATTCAGACAATGAAGACAATGGGTCTTAATACAGTTTCAGTAGGTGTTAGCTTTTTTAAAAATGCCTAAGGGAAAAATTCAAACTGACTTTTAGTTATCTCCTAAAGAAAACCAACTCTTTAAATCACACATGTAGGGGGGGAAAATAATTTAAATATATATTTAAGTCGTAACTCCAGAAGAGCTCAAAATATCTTCTGTGCTTAATCTATCCTAAAAATTTGATAACTAGTATGCTGTTTATATAATTGGCCAAAATGTGGGTCAAATGTACATGGAAATTGGATCTCCACAGCACTACTGTACTAGTTAGCTACAGACAGTCATAAAAATACTGAATGCTGAATTCATGGCTTCCCAAACTTATGTTCATTCTAGAAGACAAAGCTGATTTTTATTATACTATTAGTGGACTTGTATTACAAGCTCTAAAAGAGTCAATGCACAAAAGTACAGTCCTTGTCATTTGCATGTATAGTGCCTCCTGTGCTCATATTGTAAACACAGCAGACTTGAACTTGCCTTTATGGATGCACCTTGCCTAGCTGGAGGCAAGTTTGCACCTCAGCCAGCTAGGCTGTCCAGGTAAATCATGGACCACAGAACCAATTTGTCTACTGATAGCTAAAAATTTGGATCCAGACATAAAAATCCTGCTTATCAGCTAATCTGGAATTGCTAATTTTGTCTTCCTTACTATACAAACCAAAACTTCTGCATCAATGGAGAAAGCAACTTGTCTCTATGGGATCAAAACCATACTGATCCAGGACCTCCTCATCGTAGCTGCAGTGCTTCCAGTACTGCCTCTAGTATTCATCTCTGACATGCTAATCTGTTTTTAGATGGTGGTTCTAAGATTTGAATGGTGCCTCAGTGGTTTGAGGAGTCAGAAAACAAATTAATGATTGACCTGAGACATTTTAATCAATCCTTTCCAATTACTTAGTTGGAAACATCAAAAGAACAGCTAACAAATGGTCACTTGGACAACTTGCCTTTGACAACAGCAATACTTTTGAAAGTACATCTCCCTAGACCCCAGAAACAGGACATTAACATCTCTGGAGACAACAAAAGTATGTTATCTCCCTATTTGTCTTGACTTGTCTTCTGGCAGCATTACTGAAAGCCCTAGATGTCTGAGATAGAGACTTGTGAGAAGTTCCATGGAAAAGTCACAGATCAGGTATAGACAGTATGAAAGAAAGGCACTATACACTCAGCACCATGCTCAGAAAATTGTGGCACTTCAAGACAAACATATTAGCCTATTTATGCAACAACAAATTCATTCATGCACGTGCAGAATGTCACTGTGTAATTGTGTGGGAGGGTGGGTTAAATACTGTACACAGTATTCAGTCACCACAGAAGTAGCCTTCACTCTTAATACTCTGATGTAAAATTCCTCTTAAACACCAACAAATAATTTTGGCCAATAGCATAAATAATTTACTGCAACAGTGTTGATCTTTACATCACATCCTGTGCTTATACAGAGCCAGCTTCTCAGGAACTCCAGACAGAGCATTCTTCTTTCTATAGAGCAGCCAAAAAGCAAAGCAGGGAAGTGAGCAGGGATGAATGCAGCTCTTACGATTCCTCATAACCAGTTGTTTGACTTAGTCTACTGTGAAGCTCTCAGCTGTATTTATTAGAGCAGTTCATTTTGCTTCAGGACAGAAGTATGCCACAAAGCTTAAAACCAATGTTAGTACTTTAAATATCCAACCAGAAAAATGCAGTAAAAGAGACCTCTTACCATATACATTCATAAAAGGAAGAACCCTGGCCACAAAACATAATCCGCACTACACTTGAACTGCTGGAAACCTGAAAAAACAACCAGATGTTTTAGTTCATGTTTCAGGTCTTCCAATTGTATTTAATTCCTGTCTGTTGTTGTATAAAATGAGATGTTTAGCAAAAGAATATCTTTTGCATAAACAGTGTATTGTTTTAGCTCCTCTTGAGATGTGAGGAGACCTCTTAAATATTGAGGCCTTAGCATTTCTCTCTTGATGCTAGTCTTAGCAGTCTTAAATATTTAGGTGAGTTAAAAAAAAAAAAAAAAAAAAAAAAAAAATGGCCTNNNAAAAAAAAAAGAAAAAGAAATAATGGCCTTGATGCCAACATACCACTGAAAAAACCTGTATTTCTATTACACATTTGGCAAGTCTTCCGACCTCCCATTAAGGAAGGTGTGTGCAACTCACTGTGCCAGCTCTGACTGATATACAAGGATAAACCTGGCCCCTACTTTAGAAGCTCCTGCTGACTAACATGTTGAACATAGAACTTACAACTTCTTATCAAATCTGAACTAATTAGCTAATTACTAGCTGCATGAAGCTTCTTGGGTCTTCATCCACACATCAAAGATCCATAATTAATACAACCTTCACAGTTCCTAATGGCTTTGCACTCCTCTTTGAGTAATATAGTCACTGCTCCTGCATTTTCAGGGGTTTTCCATTATCCTCTTTTTCTCCCCTCACTTGACTTTGCACTAATAGGAAAGAAAAAAAAGATGACCTATATTTGCTTTGTGCAGTGACCTGCACTGCCTGTCCCTTCCACACAAGCTGAGGAACTGGAGGCGTCAGTTAAATGAAGGGTCTTTCCAGGCACGGAGGCTGCCACTTCTCTCTTCTGATGGTACTCAAAGCAGAATCCAAAATCAGAGTTATGCAACATGTCAACTCTGACAGACATCCCACCTGCTGAGAGAGACATTATGTTAGCAAACACAGAGAGTCTGCCCCTGAAGGAGGAGAAGTCTTAGGAGGAGCAGCTGTGGGAGCTGTGGTTGTTCAGCCTGGAGAAAAGGAAGCTCAGAGGAGACCCGATTGCACTCTACAACCACCTGAAAGAAGGGTGTAGCCAGGGGGGTGTCAGTCTCTTTTCACAGGTAACCCGTTACAGGATGAGAGGAAATAGCCTTGGTTGTGCCAGGAGAGGTTTAGTTTGGATATTAGGAAAAAATTCTCCAGGGAAAGTGTTGTTCAAGCATTGAAAGAGGCTGCCCAGGGAAACAGTCGAGTCCCAGTCCCTGGGTGTGTTCAGAATACATGTGGATATAGCATGGTTTAGTGGTGAACATGATGATGGTGGTGGTTTGACTTGATAATCTTAGAAGAGTTTTCCAATCTTAATGATCCTAGGATTCTACACAGCCATGTAAATTCTTGATTTCAGCTCATCTGAATTTTGCCAGCACAGATTTGTTTTCATGTGGCAAAAAAATGTCTCCTGCATAAGCAGCTTTGAACAAGTTTACAAGGTTCACTTGACAAAATTTTAGTACCTCCACTAATCTGCAATATCCAATCAACCCTGACACTGATTATCCAATAACAGCTCCAGCTTGTCTTCACAATGACTCTTGAATGGTTTCTCAACATGAAATATGTAAATGAGAGAGATGTCTGAAAAGAGAGCCCTTGGGATCTCCCCTCATACTGCAACTGTCCTCTATTCCAGTGAGCAATCCCCTTAGTATTACTGCCCCTCTCCTGATACCTGGCAATAATTCCAGCTATGTTAGACAGGAAGTTCCTTAGAAGGGAACAAGCAATTGAGAATGTAGTAATAGAGCAGTTTGAGCCTTGAGAAGCAGCAATGGGACAGATAAGAGGAGGTTTTCTTAACACCTCTTCCAAATTCCATGGCACCATCCAAGCCTTCTTTGCCTCCTCCAGAAATCAGACAGCAACTAAATATTAGCTATCTCAAGGAAGACCTTCTGTCCAGGTGGTCATCAGCAGCAAGAATGGGATAAAATACAAACTGTAAGAAAGGTGAGTCCTAATGTGCCCTAATTTATAGTGGAGAAAAGCATGAGCTTTTTGGCCTCAGGGACTTGGAGTCTTTACTTGACACTGGTATTTAAAGTGACAGATGATTACCCAGAGATGGAAATAATGTGACATTAAAATATTCCCCAAGAAATAGAACATTTGATACCCTAGCTCAAGAAACCTACTCCAAAATAATAATAAAAATAAATTAAAAATAATAATAAAAGTCACGCTGGCTTGGGGGGCAGCATGGAAAGTCTGGGTAAGTACAGCCAGTGAAATGACCCTGTGCCTAAGAGCAAGACCCGCTCTTAATGCCTAACAAAGCCATTTAAGGATTGGGTAAATGAAATTAGTAATGAGACTCACATGGGAACCACACTGAATGAACTTTACTTACTGACATGCCTACTCATCCCTGCTATGAAAGAGCTCATGATCAATACCGTATCAGTAGCTGTATATCAGTCGACAGAGACCCAATCTCACATTATAAATAACAATACATTCTCAATTAATAACTAAAAAAAGCACACTCACAACTCACTGATGACCTTCATAGGTAGCAAACAAAGCTTTGTACCCCCTAAAAATTATGGTAGTTTTCTTCCCCCAACCTCTCACCCTCAAAGCACATCTTTTTCTATTTCCTCTCAAGACTTAGGAAATTCACACTGTTCGAAAGTACAGCCAGAGAGTTCTTCAACACAGACAAAATATCACCTGTCAAAAAGCCCCCACATTTTCAATACTTTTATGGTTTAAAATATGACAACAATGCCACCTATTAATAGTCTGAGGCTGTATTTACATGATTCTTTAATTTATCCTGATTGTTAGGTTACAGAAATCTAGCTGGTCTCACAACTGCCAGCCAATTCAGCATGCCCCTCTCCAATGTGACTGATTTGCTGAAGAAAAAATGCAAAGAATTGTGAAACAAGTTCAATTCTCAGCATTACACAATGGGGTTAGAGAATAGCTAGCAATAAAAAATATATACATTTCAAGCACTGTTTACTATTTATATCTTTATAAATCATGTATAGCATCCTGCTCTATTCATATTTTTACAGCATAAATTACGTAGGTGACAAGTTGTGACAGTCATACAAAATCTGATTTTATGACATTTTTCCACTTGCTGTCTTTGGTATTAAAAAAAATCAGGTTAATGTCATTCTGCTTTGTATTTATAGTTCCTATAGAATGACATGGAAAAATTTCAGAGTAGGTTAGTCACATTGATATGCATTTGTTTTCCTACATAACTGAGACTGCTTACATATAAAATCAGTAAATGTACTGTAATCCATGTCTCAGCAAGCCAGCACTGTTTATACTAATTCATATAAAAATCTTGTATACTAAGAAATGTCTATAAATATTCTCTTTGGGATTTCTAAATTCACCTGCCTCTTTAAAAACTACTGCTGCTTCTCTAGTGACTCTGAAAACACACTGAAAATATAAAGGCCTATTTCTCCTCCCCTCAAAGTAATCATCATTGTGACTTGTTTTAGTGAGAGTAAGACTACATAAAACCTGTCTAAGTGGATGTAATTTACAACTCAAGTCTAATCAGTTAACATTTTTCTCTGACTTCCCCAACAAAATCCATCCTCCTGAAAAAAAAAAAAAAAGGAACATCAACAAAAAACATTAGTTGCCTCATATACTAGAAAACATACAGTATTCCTTATGCTGCCAACACCTCCATAACAACAAATACAGGCACACACTAAATAAACATTGAATTTTATTACTTACAATATGGCAAGAAACACACCCTGTAGATTCTTCAAATTATGGCACAAAGTTACAGAGAAAGTGATGATGTAATTGTTTGGCAAACTTGAACACTTGTTCTCAGCACAAAGTTGGAAAGAAAACTATTTCAGTGTCTATCAGAGTTAGCTAAACAAAAGACAAGAACTCCTAAGAAAAAATAAATACTATTATATTTGCTTTTCACACTGCGCTGGTTTAGCACAGGTGGTGATTGACCAAAATCTCAGTTATAACACAATAGGATGTCCCTGCACATCCTAAAAAGGAAACCTGCAATCACTTTTTGTCATAACTTTTTGCCCTTTTTAAAAATTATTATTATTTTATTTGGCTGATTTGAGGCTTGTTTTCTTCTGCTCAGTTTTAGGAGGATTTATGAATATTAGGGGGTGTTGTTTGTTTGCTTTTCCAGTTATTAATATTGCCAGTCCATAATGCACATCACTCCCCATAATGCATGATACTCCTTGTCTGGAAAGCAATTCCTGTTCCTTTTGCCCTGTGAAAACTAACAAAATTAAGGAATCTGTGCTAGCAGGGTTTTATGGCTGATTGTCCAAAATAGGGGAGGTGAGAGGAACCCAGGATAGACCTCCAAAGGATCTGTAGCATGAGGCAAAAAAAACCAAATAAACCCTTCTCCCTAGCAGAAAGTTATAGAATCATTTCAAAATTAGCCTACTAAATATAGTACACTTTTTTGGAGGTTCTTGGACATTTTATTTCAACTGCAAGTAGTTCCTAAAAAATAACTAAATATTTTGATAAACCTGAAATGCTGCCCAGCACTGCAGTATCATTTTTATCTCAATACCAATACATTGGTAACTCATCTGCACACATCTTTTCCATTTCAATTTTTGTCATAAAGCCATCAGGCTGTTTTTGAGGCCAATGAAATATTTCTTAAGTACCTGCATGAAGGCAAAACTCATTGCTTAACAAATGCTACTAACCTTTTATGAAACAAATCATTTATTATGTTGTAAAAATTGCAAGGTGTTTCTTGTATCTCTCCTTTTCCACTGCCAAAGAGCACTCTAATGGCATGCTCTAAGGGAGCTTGCAAAGGCACAGGCAAACATGCAAGAACTACTCCAATGATGGGAGGCCAAAAGATAAGATCTCTTACAAATCTCTGCTGCTTTACTGTAGGCTTTTCAATATGCCTCAGCAAAGAACCCTTTTTAAATCTTTCAACAGGTTATTTCTGCCCTTTCATTTCAGCCAATGCAATTCCAGCCCTCCCAGCATGTTTTTCAGAGAATATGCTGGAATATATCTAACAGCACACATCACTGTGTTTTTTAGAAGACAGTCCCTATTGAGTAAGGAAGTACCTGGGAAGAAATGCATTAAGTAAACGCAAACGAAACTAGTAATGACTATGCAATACATTAATCTGAAAGAACTACTATCAATATCTCATGTTAATTCTGTCTCAGAGGAGCACCTTCTTGTATGACTACCATATGCTTTTATCCTTTAAAAATGTCGACTCTCTCTAGTGCCTATTAGAAGGATTTCTCCCAGGCCTTGTGATCATGTTTCAAACCACTTATACTCTTGGACAGCCAAGGGACTGCATTTGCTCTATCAGAAACCTAATGCTGAATACTCAATACTTCAATGTGTCAAATTTATGTGTGAGCATGAATTAAAAAGCACCAGGCAGTGAACTAGCAAAACGTCAAGGAAAACACTCAGCACTGTTCCAATCTAATACATGTATCTCTGTCAAGTTGCCATCTTTCATTGGTTCAACACCACATTACGTGTCTCAAAATCCACAACATACTGCATTGGCTCTATAAATATTTTATCTTCATGACCTTTAAATAAGACTTAAGTAAAAATTAGAAAATTCTATTTCAATTATGTCAGTTTAGAAAATGGAATTTGAACAACTCTGGCTCTTTTTTTAAACTTGAAATCTGTTAGGAATTCATTTTCTATTTCCAGGAGTAAGACAAAAAAAGATAAAACAGAATCTCCATAATTAAAACTGCCATATTTTGAGATGCATAACCAAGCCTAAGCATTATGTAAATATGTGGATGCTCCCCCCAAATTCTTGCTGTTACACACACCTCATGCACAGTGTTTCCTAGAGTTTCCCTTTCTCTTTCATTGAGTCCTACATAGTTTCCTGTCACAGCCCCAGTCCAAGCACAAAAGAAAAGATTCAAACAAAATTTTCTTCTTCTCTTTACTGTGCAAGTGCTTCACTCATGTCCCCTTTCATGTTGGTTCTAGACACCAACCTTTCAGGCCTGGGGTGTGATTTCTGGCAGAAAGGAATACACATGGCAGAAAGAGCCTCTCCCCCACTCTGCATGGAGGGCATGAAATCCAGGCAGTCAGCAAGAGTTTTGTCTGCCAGGCCACAATTTCACACAGCATGTCCACAGTTGAATGACAGACACAAAAGAACTTGAAAAGTGCTACGCTCTAAAGATAGATGTCACGGCTGACAGTTATGGTATGGAGCTGTCAGCTGGGAGCAAAAATACATTCACTGCCTAAATATTATTCTCCCTCTCCACCCCAGGGCTGGTACCGCCCAACTTTCAAATAACTGCAGGCCAAGATTTGGTGCTTAAGGAAAGATTCATGAAAACCCATATCTTCAGATAATTCATTCCTTTCCATAGATCACCTCTTCAAGTTTTGTGAGCTCTAGGCTAAAATTACAAGTTTGGAGCATGCTTTATCAAGCTTGTGCTGATCAAGGGAACTGACAACATAATTGTTTTATCAAGATGAGTATCTATTTGATGTTCTTTTAAGATTCTGCCCAGCTGGACTGCTAAGCAGAAATTTATGAGGTTTTAGAACAGATGTAACCAGGTTTAAAGCTATGGGGATCCTTTTCTTCCTCCAGATGTACATGTACTCATGTACAAGAGTTTCATATTTAGTTTCATCTTTCTCTCTCCTTTTTCCCCCCCACCTACACATTTCTTGAGCTGATAATACCACAGACATTTTAATTAATCCACAAAATGCCTAAAATAATTTAATATGTCTTCAGCAGTGAGGGACTTAAAAAAATCAGAGTACTTTAAAGTACTTTCAGACATACTGTATATTGTTTCAGACCATAGTTATCCTCTAAAGGTGCTAGCAAATTGCATAACCTTAACATCTACCAGTATGCAGAATGCATGAAAGGAAAGCAGTAATTTATGTTCCTAAAACTAAATACAGACTATTTAAACAACTATTAGGTAAAGTGTATTTCACTGCATGGCAATATTATGAAGTCCAGAGGAGAAATTAATGATGCACAAAGAAGGATGCAGCTCAATACTATACTTTTAATAAAGATATCTGAATAATTTTCTCTATGTAATGACTGCAGTCAGCCCAGATGCAGAGCAAGTTAAAATCACATTGTCATTAATTTTTTATATATGAATTTAAAATATTTTACCAAGGGAATCCCTTGGAGGAACATTTAAAATAATTGCATGCCTTCATTAGTTAGTAGCAATTCAGAATGATCGTTCTCTAGTACAGGCTCTGAAGGAACTTTTATGAAGTTAGGATGAAAGCTTAAATTCATCACATGTACAACATTCACTGAAGTTTAATGCGATTAAGGAAATTATTTAAAGTTATATAAATAATCCAGTATTATATATGTTGATCTTCTGCACGATTCTCTTCCAGAGAAACAGAAGAAAGCAGATCACGGTTGGAAGATCTGTAGGATGGGTTGGATGATTGAGCTTTGATTGGTTCATCTTTCTTTGAGATATAAAGGATTAGTCTTTTACGAACTAGTTTACCATCCAGCAATCAAGGGGTGACGACTACATAAAGAAATCACTCCGTGTAAGATACACTCCATACAAAACTCTGGTTTATCAAGGTAGACTTCCATTTAAGTAAATACAAAAGTATTCTGTGATAATACTAAATTATAATAACACTGGTAGTACTAAATAATAGCAATTTTAAAATGTTAAAATAATTATTTCCTTATTTAAACAAATTCACTTAAAGTATATCTGCATTCAAATATTGATACATTAATTCTTAAACACTTGTATTCTTTCCTCATAATTTGTTGCAGAAATGAGGGATAATTTACTCTGGACATTGTTGAAATATTGGGCTTACTAAAGTATTGTCTGACTACGGGCTCTGTTGAATTATTGAAATATTTTATATCTGGTGGGATAAATTTTATGTCACTTAGCTCTAGAGTTCTTTCTCAAGTTTTTAACACTAGAAGAAACATATCAAGGAGTTCAACTGTTACTAGGTTCTGAAGAGCTACTATCTGAGAAATAGTAATTTTGGAAGAAAAGTAGAATTATCCTAGGTCTGAGATCAAATCCTGGATAGAGGTTTTAATCCTGATTTAACAGTACTCTACATCTTGAAAGATACCCTCAAGAAATTTTGACAGCATCCAAACTGAAACCAGGAAAGGTGTTCTTCCAATGCGGGACGCAATGACTAGCAAAGACCCAGGGATACAGTTAGATGAAACATTTCAAATCACAAGGTAAGCACAAGCTCTGTCTCCACAAGAATCAAAGGAGACTTGTTCAATCTTTTTTTTTATCTGATTTTTCCTTGTTGGAGTCCTTTTTCTTCTTTTTTAAAAAAGCAAAACCAAATAATTTACCTCATTATCTCTGCTGCAGTTTTTCTTTATCTCAATTAAATTCCTGCTTTCCTTCTGTCTTAACGTTTTTGTCACGCAAGACTCTGGCACTTCAGGTGCTTGAGTCTTCCAGAAATGCCTCTTCTCATTACTGGAGAACCTTTTTTAGGTGACAAAAGAGGATTTACAGCCCAAAACCCCCACATATGAGACCTGGAATTCTATATTCCCTGAGCTCTTATGAATAAGAGATCTTCATCTGTGTGCTGAAGGGTAAAGACAACTGTAATGCAAAAATTTATAATGTGAATAATTACTCCCTCATCTCTTACTAAAAATAGATTTTTCTCTGGTTTTGAAAAGAAGGAAAATAAATAATTATTTAATAAAATTTTGCACTTATATGTGGAGGTTTCAATTTCAAACTTCTTTCTTTTTTTAATATTCTTTTAAATAAAATATCAAGACATTATCATCACATCATCTGGAAAAAAATTTTTAAAAAACCCAATCATTTGAACTTTAATTAATTTTCAAACACACTTTTACAGTGAATTTAGTAGAAATGCATGATGCTTAAGCATGAGCAAAATATGGTCCATTGCAAATCTCTCCTGTTCCATCACAATAATTTAATTCCAATAAGACAAAACTGTTATATGCATCTATATTAAAACAGAAGTTAAAATGCATATTTGGATATTCAGTTTTGTTCTTTGACTCCTGTGCAAACCTCTTATTTATCTTTTGTGTATAAAACTTTATGCATGGAAGGAATATATTGAGGTTTTTTTTCTGTTAGCTTAAATATTATTTCAGAATTAGCCTGAATCAAATATTCTCTTTTGACATATTATTTAAATTTCCATCAATAGACATTTTAGAAGAAAACTTAAGTATAGAGATCTTAGTCACACACTCTGTTTTTTCTCCAGCACTACTGTAAATCAAATCAAAACAAAACAAAATATTAGATGGCAATACAAAAAAAGGTAGGATTTCTATAAGACCCCGTTTTGCAGCAATAAATGGAAAAACATATGAACGTCTTCAATAGAGCTGAAGTTTAATATTACTATCCAAATTCCATTTTATCCCACTGTCACTGCCACCAAAGGAGGGGTTTTATGTTGGAGATAATATGATACTGCAGTATAAGCCCTCCTCAGATTTCAAACAGGTCAACTTGTCAAAGCTTTTTAAGGGAGCCAATTACATTAATTTTCCACAGCAGAGAAATACATATTTCATTTCTATCTCCCACTAGAGATGGGGCCCAGGGATTCTGTTTCGAAAGGCTCTTATCACTAAGTAACATTCGTACCCCCAAAGGAACCTTTGGCAGTCACTGGTCCATTGATATAATTGAGCAAGGTATGAGCTGTCTGACACTGCCATGGCATTGCTCAATAGCACTGTGCACTAAGCACTTGGAACAATGAAGCTTCAGCAGACGGCCACATTGTCAATAAATTTCAATTACACTAATTGCCAAGAGTTCAATGAGTGCACTTTCAAAGGGGAGGGGGAAGGACGGATGGAAGATTAAAAAAGAGCCTATGTCTACCAGAGCTAAAGAATAGGATGCAATAAATAAACTGCAGCTTCTAATGGGGGCATTAATGTATTTTTTTTTAACATGGCTTAACAAGATTTTACAAGCTGTACCAGTTTCAGGGATCCTGTTTTACATTTCTTTCTTACTGTCTCCAAACAACCTATACAGAGACTCAATTATGTGGCATTATCTTTCAGGGAAGAATCATTTTCTTAGGTTTTTATGTTGTTTGTGTTCTGCTCAGGATGGATAATGCATTTGAAAACAGAATGCTACAATGTCAGTTCCATGAGCAAATGAGGCTGCTCACTGAACAATCATATAGCAACCAAATGCACCACCTTACTGCAGTGATACAGTCACATATTCTAAACTAATTTGGGATACTTACATATACACATGTGTATTCACTCTAATCACTATTAATATTAGGCTCACAGCAATGTACACAGCATAGATATAAGCAATTGATATACTTAACTCTTCAACACAGATTATTTACTGCAGTGTCTGAGCTTGCATAAAAATATTCTTGTCTATTCCAAGCTAAATCTGGGAACATTTTGTTTGGCTTATAGGGGCCAGGACCCCAAACAAAGTATTTCCTGATATGTGCTGTTCTGGTTTGATTTTCAATACAGAATTCCGTGTAAAAGGGGTTCAAAGGAAAAGACATTTTGCTTAGTATTTTTTCAAAACCCTATAGAAATTCTAAGTGACTAAGTTAAATGTTTAAATTAGCAAATAGATGATGAAACCTTAGAGTGAAAACTTAGAGAACTGTTAACAGTTCCTGCTTCTGTAAGAAATGTATGTATAAATGGACTGAAAAACTGCTTATCCAATATCCAAAAGGAACTTAAGGTCTACAGCTCAATCTTCTGCTCAAAGCAGGGTCAGCTCTAAGGTCAGAGCAGGTTACTCAGGACATCATACAGTTGAATTTTGGAAATACAAAGGATAGAGTTTGTCCACCCTCCCTAAGCAACTTGTTCCAATGCTTGACTGAACCCATGGGGGAAAAGACTGCCCTTATACATGCTTGGACTCCCTCATGTTTCAGCTTGGCCTTGTTACCTCTTGTCTTCCCACCATGCCTCCCAGTGATCTTCCAATTAAAGTCCTTGCTCTGTTTAATGGCATAGACAGAGTGCAACTGTTCTAACAAACACACAACCCAAAAAGGTAATTTATATTACCACAGCTAAGTATGGAAATATCAAGAAAAAGATTTGAAAATGGGCCTCCTCCGGGCCACTCTATTGGCTCTACCGGCATTCAAAAAATCTCTCACCTTTAAAAAGTCATACATAAAACTACAGAAGGTTTTACTGTAGGCCAAATTTGAAATCTCAAAGAACTCTGCAGAAGAGAATGACAGCTTCAAAATCAGTCCAGGAAACAAAACAGAGATGTAGTCTAATATTTTTTCAAGATTTTTTTCTTTGATAAGACATAATAAAGTCTGATAAAATTAGTTTGACAAAATTAGTTCTTCAGCATCTCAGCACACCACTGAGAGGGTTGACAATAATGACTAAAGCTGTAATGGGCTCAATAAGACACCAGAAGAATTTACAGCACATTAGCTCAAGGCACAAAATCTAGAAACAGTCACTTGCCTACGCAGGAAATTTTTAACAATTTAGTTGAGAAACATGAGCAGATAACCTCAGTTTTCTTGGTAAAAGGAAGAAATACTTTCTAGCAAGAGAGAAGGAAATGGTGGAACAAGTATAAGACTCAATTGCATCCTCTGCCTCATTATGTTTTTTGAGTTGACAGACATCTAAAGTTTAACCCCTTTTTTACACCTCAGAGGGACCAGATCAAGATTTGCCTGTGGCAAATGAAGGAAAACTAAGGAAGGACTGAGAGCAGGACTTAAACCTCCCGGAGGCAATATTACCCAGTCACAGCATGAAGAGATTTCTGCAGCTGGGATGATAAGTAACACAAGCCCGAGAAACGCCACAGCGTCGCAGTGTAGGAAAGGGGCTCCTCGCTGATATCACAGCTAATAAATAACACTACATGTGCAGACTACAGGTGAATGAGGTATGGCTAAGAATGAAGGCCTGAGGTGACTGGGGGAAATCTCCTGGACAAGTATGGAATGGAATAAATAATTGATATTTCCACCTTGCAAAGCAAGCCTTACATAGCAGAAGTAATAAATTACATTTAAGAGCTATTTCCAGGAATTTATGAAGATTCTGAGACACCCCAAAATTATCCCAGATATCATAATATGTCTACCTAAAAGCTGTGCTGCTACAAAGATGTGGGCCATTTTTCAAAATTTACTGCAAAAATGAAAACCCATTTTGATGCGTTAGGATTTTCCCTAATCTAAAGAAATCAGATTTATGAGTAGTCACTATCAGATTCCTCTTTCTCATCCATTTAACCCATCATATTTCCAACAGCTAATGTGGAGATGCAATTCAATATGAAAATTCTAAGGAGTCTTTTTAAAAATCAGTGCATGTAAAAACGAACAATGACCAAGTAGTTTTCCACCCAAAAAGCTGAGTAGTGCTGTGTGCTTCCCACACTGCACAGCTCTGTTCAGTCTTGCTTCACTTTGCATTGCTTCTTATTTAAGGCAAGGTCTTCTAGCCAAAGTTCACAAAGTTTGTTTCTCATACAGCTCACAAAATACCTTGTTCAGGTTGAGAATTCTTTGTCAGGCGCTTTTGTTAACTATAGCATTTCCTTAGCAATTTCAGAAGTCTAGAGCAAAGTTGCGATTTCAAGAGTGTTGAAGTGAAACACAGCAGACTGTTTTGTTTCGGCTGCATTAGATGTTCTGATCATAGAACATTTTTGTTTACTTATGACAATATTAATTATAACTAAAACAAACCCACCATTTTTACTCTTTAAAAAAAGAAAAATTTTCCTGCCCATAAAGAGGTTTTCCAACTTATTTTGCACAAAAAGTTTAGATGCCAAAATTAAAAAATCAGCCCAAGTATGTCTCTATTTTGCAGCTGTACAATGTCACAGAATAATTTCTGAGGCAAGACTGGTAACTTGTGGTTATAATAAAATATCTGACCTTAATCTAAGAACATAACAATTAATATTCCACCACAGTTATTGGTATTTGCTGGTGTACCATTTTACTTAAAACTATGTATGTAGTTTCCATTGCTGCCCTTACCCATATGCACTGTTCTACCTTTTGGAATTTGTTAAGATTTTGTCTAAGAATTTTAAAAGACCAGTAGGAATATATTTATACTAATCAAAAGACAGCATCAAAGGTGCTCTGTACATCTTTGACATGAAAATGCACCCTGAAACAAAATCTTAACGTTGAGGTGAAGACTAATTTTAATGTCAAGTAGCATATGCCTTTCCTGTTTTCCATAGGTTATTTTTTTTTTATGGATTCCAGGAAGCTATTGGAACATTCTATATGAAATAGATAAATCACACATGAATTTAATTAACACATATATAACACAATCAATTTTATATTTATTATAATAATTATGGAAACCTATCCATCCACTGGAAAATGTTTTTCTAAGATCAAATTACACTGTGAGGTGCTCCACTGGTAAAACAATTTATGAATGAAGCCCATGATACATAACAAGTCAGGAAAATCTCATTTTACCTCAGAAATGAAGATTTTCCCTAGTGTAAAAGAAGAAAGTTTGCTCGTGGAGTATAATATATACTGAATAATGGACAAATATATAAATAAAATTATTTACTTTATTTTATTTATTGATAAATAAACTTATTTAATTTTTCTAATTTTGGAATATGTTTCATGTGTGTCAAAAAATAAGTAATGGTTAATGGCATCTAGACTACAATTCATAGTTTTTTTCAAGAAAGAGAAAATTATTCTTTTTTATGTTATTTCATCATAACAACATAGTGTGGTTTATATCAAAAAATTGTGGTTGTGTATTTTCAGAGCTTAATGAAATAAACTCATTGAAACAAAATTAATTTAAGCCTAAATCATTATAACTTTTGATTACTAACATTTCAACTTGATTTGTTTATTAATGTAATCTTTACTATCAATTTTTTTAATCCACTGTACTGTATTTGTCAAATTACAAAAAATGAAGAACACATTTTCCTATTTCAGTCCCACTTTTGTAAGAGACCTGTGAGACTAAATGAGGTTGTTACATGATTCCTGACGCCTAAGAGCAATTTTGTTTGCTTCCTTACATTTACATGATATAGTACTACTTCCAGGATAATAGGACATAGCTATATGCAACTTTCTGCATGATCCCAGAATGTTTTAAGTCACTTTTGTTTTCCACAGACATAAATTAATTTTATAGTATTTACTATGTATCCAGATTGGAATGAAAGCTCTCTTTTAAAACCCTAAATATTTAGTTCCTTTCAGAACTTACGTTTAAAAAAAAATCTCCTAAGTGTCATTGAAAACTCTGGGAATCTATGAGAACAGTCTCCTGTCCAAGCGTACTAGAGAAGTATGATGTATTAAACCTGACAGGATGATGTTCATTAATCTTTGAAATGTAGTCGGGACACTGGTAATTCCAAGAGGCATTACATTAAAATGAAAAGCCCCCTTATGGCAAATGAAGGTGGTTTTTTGTTTCCTGTCATCATCCATTTGTAACTGCCAATAGCCGCTAGTTAAATCAATGCACCTGATAAATATTGCTTGACTGAGGAAATCTAGAGAATCATCATTTCTTAGCACTGGGTATTTATCTTGTTTTCTTATTACATTTATTTTTCAGCAGTTCTGTACTCTGAAAACCTGTTCATGCCATTTGGATTTTCAGCAATTAACATTGGCCTAAGGGCAAAGTGAGCGAGGGAGATGGTTTTAGACCAAAGCACGCACTACAACTGTTGCTTTACCACACTTCCTTACGGAGGTTTGTGGACAGAATTTCATGAGTCCTGATGTTTTTATTCAACATCTACCTCTCCCAATTGTATGGTACCGTTTGTAAGACTTTAAAATAGAAAAGCTCTATTTCCCATCCAACTCAGGAAAAACAAAACTAATACCATCTCCAAAACATTACTCTAGGAATTGATCTATATCCCAGAAGTAAGTGAAGACTGGATCCAGGCAATGATTTATCACTCCCTCATCTTTAAACCATTACAAAATTCAAGAGAAACAGAGGAACAATCTTTTAATGTTTACTGTTTCACCTTTTTGCTGCAAGTCACGCAGTTATGATTTATAAATTAAATACATAAAAGTGAGTGGAGACAAAAGAGATATACTTGATACAGTCTTGAAAAATCTCATTTGTTTGTTGGGTTTGCCTATAGTATACAGAATATGAAGTGCAAATTTAAGGCTTATTTGTATTTATTTACCCTAAATATTTCTGTTTCTTGCTTTTAAAGGGCAGTATTTTTCAGAAGTACCCATTGACTTTGATTGTGCCATTATTTTACATGTCTAGCCTGTGATCCATACATTTGGGCAATCCAAGATTAGTGAACACCAAATACTGATATGTATTGGTGTATTTTTCTTTAGGGTTAAAATTCCCAAACTATTAAAATGTTTCCTTCAGTGACTTTCAAAAACACTTTTAAGATGGTAAATTTGCATAAGGAGCAATTAGAAGCTATTTAGTTTAACAACAGAAAGAAGTTCTTTCCAGTGATTTACTGATGTTTATTGCCCTGATAGGCAATGAAGTAGAAACAGCAGTGCTTTGAGTGGCATGCTGAAGCACACAGTCAGGAGTCTTCTCTTCAGAAATTCCCTATTTGGTCTGGACCAAGCTAACCTGAACACCAGCTACCCATCTTTACAATAGGCCAACAATTCCATCGTACAAAGCATTAGTAGTGTGTAGGTATGATATTACATAAAATGAGACACACAGCAAGCAGCCTTGAGAGCTGTGAAAATACCAACAATATAATACCTAAACCAGATAGTATCTCAAGGGGAAGACTTATTTCACAAGGATGCTATTTGGAAAAAAAAGAAGTAAAGCACACGTAACAAATTTGCTAACAGTTTTGGTCTATAGTTGATTATATCCAGTTGCTAAATCAGCCTTTTCTCCAAAGACAGAAAATTCATTAAAAATTCATTTTGCCTCATTAACTGGAGATGTTTCTATTTTGAATTATACTCTTACCTGAGCTTTTTATAGACAGATTTCACTCAGAATTTGTAAAAATATCTGTAATAAAAGCTTGGTTCAGCAAAACAATTAATGCATAACTTGAAACATGAAAATAATGTCACTGAATTCAGTCCAGCTGGCCAGGTATTTATGGTTACACCCATGTGGACACTATGGCCTATCAACCGATGTCACAAATTTGCAAGGTTGTCCTGTGCTGCCACACATTTACACCACATCATGGAGAAGGTTACTCTAATGACTGAAGAGCCAAGAACAAACCCTTCAGTCCACACAGCATGGTTTGCCTGAAGATAAACGGCAGGGAAAGGAGGGCATGGATACTACACTGCTGCCTGGCACCACACAAATACAAAGTATTTGAGAAGTAGCCAAAGGACTGCTGATGTTCTGTGTCGCACCCTCCATGTGACAAAAACAATATTAATGCAGAAAACATCATGCGCAACACCCACAAAGAGAGCTATTGAAAAAAATCCTACCACACTTAGAAAGAAGAGAAAGGAAGCACTGATGTATTTTGTCAGAAATAACCAACATAAATAGTTCATACATATATAAATTCTTCCATTCCAATTTCGCATCATCTTTTAATATCATTTGGAGAAGTCTTACACGTTTGTCATCACTGCCATTCAGTGGGCTTTATCATAATAATGGTAATCACCAGGATGATTTCTGCAGTACATGTTAAGGTCTGGCTTCAATACAAACAAGACAAGCTTACTCCATCCCACTGATCTACCTCAGCCTGCAGGAACTGAGGGATAATTCAATGCCTCAACAGCCATCTTTAGTGGAAGTGGCTTTAGAAACCAAGCCCCAGCTGCTTGGCATTCACTATCCTTCTCACATCCTCATTTTCAGTTAGGAATAGCTTGCTCTCATGTTTGACAATATATATTTCACATTTGGTAATTATTCTTCATCATATTATCATAATGTACCATGTCCTAAGGGCAACAGCCCTTTGAGATTCAGTTCTCTTGGCCTCTCCCATTAATACAGGCCTACTGGCTGTTTTACATGATTGAGGTTTGACTCACAGAAATACAAATAACATAAATTTAGGCCACTGGCTTTTTAATCTCCCCTTGGCTCCCCAGCAAGGCAGATGACAATATTCTAATCTGTTTTCCGTTATAATTAAGGCTCTCATTTAGTTTATGGTTTTATAATTGAAGCACCACCCTCAAGAAAAATCACACGTTCTTTTCTACTTCACAGGAAAATCAGGGAAATTCTGCACATAGCAGAAGGGGCAATAGGCAGTAACAGAAAAGACATTTATATAGAAAAAAAGGACATGTTTGAAAAGGTTCACCTTTCTAGGGTGATAAAAAGCATGTCCACACACAATTGGGAACATGTTAGAGAGCATTGAGCAAGCTCCAAATTTCTTTGCATCTGGTACAATAAAAGGAAGCACTGCTCCATAAACATATGAGAAGAATTAGCATGCCTCACTGTGCAAGCTGTTTTGTCCTACTGACAGGGTCGTCTGCAGCCAACTCATTTGACACCAGCAATGGGTAATCCATGCCATGCCCCATGACATGATTTAAGAGTGCTCATCACAGCAAACATTGCTTCAGATTTAAAATAGAGTTTCCCTTAGCTTGAACATTTTCACAAAGGTTAAATCTTCATGTTGATTTTGGAGAGCTCTATATTTGTTGGCTTTCACTAGTGGTATGTAGCCAGTTTGTCTCCTTGCAGCAAGGAAATATGAACAGGGGCTCTCAGCTGAGAAAGGTGAGAAGTAGAGATAGGCCAAAGGCTGTGCTACTTATCCCATACACAAAAAGCTTGGGTTTGTTCTGAATAACATGTTTTAGTTTTTAGTAATACCAGAAGCCAGAAGTGTGTGTTTGTTCTTTCTATTGTGAGTCATTAATGCTATTTCAAAATGGGAAAACTTCAACTAGACTATTGTCCACCTAAACACACAATGTTGATTAAAAAGAACACACATAGAAAATGTCATTAGTCTTTACATTAGTCAGAGAGAGGACAAAATATTATTCCAAGGAAGAAGAAAGTGGAAATACAGGATTTTTTTCCTACCACTTCCAGAAAAATAAGGGAAGGGAAACTTGAGGCAGAAACAGACACAGGCACACAGACAATCTGGCACTTACATTAGGAGCAATGAGGACAGGACTGAAGTGTAGAACAGTAGTTAGGATTACCATATGTGCCAAAAACCATCATCTGTCAGCATGGGCAAACCAGGCATGATAACAGCAGTGTGAACAATGAAGTGAGGTTAAAGAACTTCCTGTTCTTTCAAGGTGCCCAGAGCTCCTGGACTACACAAGGGCCAGGATCACAGAGCGGTTGGAAGGTTATATTCAAAACAAGTGCTTGCCAAAAGAAGTGCTATTATATTGGCAACTTCAGGGGCATTTCTGACCTGCATTTCCCCAAGTAGCTGTGCTTTGTCCAAGCTGCTGGAGTATGCTCAAAGCTGGTGTGTAGTGAAGCTGATGCTACTGTAGCCGACAGGTGGGCTGGCCTCTTTGAGGGAAGACAGAGATGCAAATCTTTATTAAAATAAGCCAGTCTCTGTTATCACGAGGTTGCTCCACGAGTCAGAACATGGTCCCAGCAAAGACAATGATAACAGGGTACTCTAGGCCCCTTCAAACACTATCTTTACAAACCAGGATATGAGTAGCATTAAACAATAGCTAACTGCTGTTTACTGTCAGACACACATTTTAACATCTACACACCATATGTCACTTTCTACATCCCTATCCTCCCACATATTTTAAGTTCAAAAGAACTGTCAATCCTTATCTAACCTTTGGTTTTCGGGAAGTGGTTCCATATTATTTTCCCTTTGGTTCTCAGAGATATCTGTTTAGGTATTACTCCAATGATATATAAAAATAATTAAGAAAAGATGTTACAAGAAAGTTATTTTAATTTGCTTCCAGAGAAGGGGTTAAAATCAATTTCACATCACTACAGCAGTGTTGACTAGCAGTCAAAGAACTACTCTATGAGATGATTATGACTTCACGGCTAGGGGAGAAATTTTTACAGGAATTACATGAGAGATTTACTCTCTGCCATACGGATCATACAAGAGAGAATGCACATAGCACTGAGTGTTCAAGGGAAATATGGGATGCCTGTATCTACTGCACAATATCTGTCATCCAATGAAGCCCACTGTTGGGATGGCTCCAAAACTTCTCTGCAGAAGTAGTGTTTAATATTTTTGTTAATATTATTCTGACAAGAGCAATAAATGTCTCAACTTTTCAAACAGTAAATTAACTAGCTGTTAACAAAGCTTCAAATTGAAATTATGTCACAGACAGGAGTAAAAAAAAGTTTGGCATTCTACTACACTCATTTTTTGTCCTATTCAAAATAAATTTTTTTAAAAATGAAGAAAATTGGGTAGTTTTACTCATTTTCTAACTGTTATTCTTCAACTTCCTAAAACAGCAAGAGGTTCTGAAATTGCCCATTTGTAAAAGGAACCATAAATATTCTCAATTTCTATGCAAGGAGAAAGATAGGGATGAGAAAAAAGCATGTTAGGCCCACATCATTTTGATGTGGCTATTTCATCAGTATACAGTGCTTTCCATAAATGGAAAAAAAATCAGTTAAATGTTGCCCTACCTTATATCAAGTTAAAGGTAAAAATTGTGAAGTTTTTCTATTTTGTTAAAATTGTTCTGCCAGTTTTCAACACAATCTACTGAGAGGTTATCTGGCTTCATCAAACAGCTGAAAGACTTAGGAAGAGAAGACAAATTTGAACAGGCTTTCTCAAAATCAGTGAAATATTTCCAAAGACTGTTTATATCAACAATATAATACTTACTGTTTAAGCCATAGCAGAAGAGCCTAAAAGTCAGTCTGCATAACCCTAGTATCTTACCACCAACTACCACGTGAGTATTCTACTCAGTTTTAATAGTGCTTAAAGGTCTTATACCCCAGTGAAACAGCGAACAGAAAGAAATTTTTCCCAGGCAAGCTGCAATGCCTGAATTTACCACTGAGCTGAAATGGATTTAAAAGTGAAACTAGCTCCAATTTTACTAATTCTGCCACTCTAAAACAGATAAGCCTTGTAAATATACAAATTAATTCACAAAGAGCATCTGTAAAAGCACTTAGGTAAATTGATAAAAATACATTATGCACATTAATCAGTTTGATTAAAATTAAAAGAAGGCATCACATTTATGTTTAAACTAGAATCATCATGGCTTTGGGAAGAAGGAAATTAAAAATAAAATAGGACTAAGGTAACAATGGTTTATGTTGAGTTTCTGAGCAATAAAGTCTTAAAGTAGATAAGACAAAAAAAGCAGACTGAAGACCCAGGCAGTTTAGAGATGTACACACACTTCAGAATACATAGAATGCTATAGTATCTGAGGATCTTATGTCATAGCGATGCATTGTTATCTGCCCTTCATGAAAAGCCTAATGAGCACAATTATGTTCTGCACTAGGTGTGATACCTTTACAATTAATTCACATCACGCATTGGATGTCAACACTCCAAAGTCTCATGAATTCCAGGAAACTGAAAACTTACCTGGTCAATACTAACTTATTTTGCTATATGGTTGAACAAAAAATGTGATGTAAAACAATGGTTGCACCACTGTTAAACTCTGGAGTGGAATTTCAAAAATTTCTTGTGATTCTGCAGCCAAAATCCACGCTCCAGTCTTACTGACACATGGGCCAACTGAAGCCCTTGAAATACAGGAGTCATAATACTTAGGAATAAGCACTAAACTTAAAGGTCAGTTAAAAAAAAACTCATCAGGAATTATTGCAAAATACTCTTTAAAAGAAAAGACACAGAAATAAAGGATTGCTGGCAAGTGAAGTAGCAATAAAAATTAAATTCATTTTATGATAGAATTAGGGCCATAGACACAAAATTCTGATGGATATATTCTATAGTTAGAACAACCAAATTAATCCAATATAAAGATAGATGGAAAATTTTTTAGAACACTCTCTTGATACTGGGTTTTGAAGTTGTACTTGTCTGCCTTTAAGACACTGAGAACAAATTGAAAAACTGGAAACTACTTAAAGCTAAATTCTTCTAAGTGTCTGGGCTGGACACAGACACTACTTAGATAACTAAGTTTTCCATTTTACAGCTGGAGAAATAGAGGAAAAGACTGAGGAACTCCCCTCTGTTTGGATCTCAGAAGCTGCGTGGTGTCCATTAGCTCACGCAATTTCTTCATTGCAATTTCAAACACACATTGCACCATCAGAAACATGAGCCTGACCTAGTACAAAGTCATGAGGCAAATTAACAGAAGACAGAGCCCACTGTAGTGGAGATAAGACCCAGACAAAGACAATGAATGATAATTCCAGATCTGACCACAGGACTTGCCATTCTACCTCAAACTTGACACCCACTGGGCCTGATACAGTGTCTCCAGCAGCAGCCAGCACCAGATGCTTTGGTGAAAGATACAAGATCCCCACAGATGCAGGATAATCTGTCTCCCTCGAAGGTCTCATCCTAATCCCTTTAGTTATAGATTCCCTTAAATCCTGATGCATGAGGGGTTTTATCCCTTCAAATACTCTTTTTTAGCATTACTATCATAACTCTGGATATTCTTGTTATCCATACAAATGCCCTTTCCCTCTTTGATGCTTACAAAATTCTTGATTTCATCTTCATCCAGAGTAAATGAGTTCTACAGTTTATATAGGAACGTTTTGGGAAGTGTTTCTTTATTTCTTTATTCTTAAGAGATGGGAGAAACCACAGTCTCATGATCTTTCATCTTTGCTACATGCCTGTTTTTTCTTTTTTTTCTCTTCCAACCACATACTTTATCACTTCTACTCTCATCTGAGTTGTCAGGTAAACAATCACTTCAGATACATTTATGTCACTAGTCTTTCTCTCTGCTTTTATCTGGGCTTATCCAATTCTGCAATATTTTTTTCCTGGATGGACTTTCTAATACCCAATAAATTTTATAGAACACCACACTGTTGGCTGATACAATGACTTTGTATGTGACTACTTTAATTTTTTTTCTGTATTTCTTCAAAAGGAATGTACCTCAGCTACCAAGTCTGAGTCCATGAAATTCCTTAAGGCTCCTCTGAACTTGATTAACAAGTAACCTACAAAGAGGTTATCTACCACTAACGTGAAGTTGCTGCCTCATTTCTCCTTCCTCTTTCCAGATAACTAATAAATACATTACACAACAGCAGACCTAGTACAGAAACTTGTGGCTATTAACCTTTTGCCATGATGAAAATGGACCATTTGTTCCCGCTTTGTCTCCTGCCTCTCAGCTACTTTTTGATCCACAATATTACATTGCCTCACGGCTACTTGGTTTCTTTTAGAGGAGATAATATCAATCCACGGCCTTCAAAAAACCATGCATGACTAGCCTCAAAATCACATGATAGCTTACAAATCATGACATATTAAGACATAATAACAATTCTGTTTCTATCAGTGTCTGATTTCTGAGCTAACCTCATTCATGATCATGAACTTTAACTCCCAAGCTTTTAGAAAATTTCTTTTTTACAAAAATTTAGCATCCCATTTCTCGAGTACTGTAATAAAGAATTTTAAAGAAACAAAATCAGGTAATATGGACCTTAGGAAAAACCCTCAAGAGCTAGAAATGCTGAACAGTATCTCTTCTGACTCCCAGTCAGACATCTTGTCAAAGATACACTTAACATACTCTCCATTCATTTGCTAACATTCTCAAAGAATTTTAAGACAGTAGCCAGACAAAGTTTACTTTGCAGAACTATATTATTAGCTATGGACTATTATCTTGAAACTCTTCTTTCTACCTCAGAGTTACTCCAGCTAAGATTTATCAACAAGATAAATCTTCCAGAGCTCCTCTGGAACCTTTTAAAAAGATGTGGTCAGAATTTCTACCCTGTCATCATCTGATCAGTTAGCTCATTTTAAGCAACTTTTGGTTTTGTTAAAAATTCAGTCAAGTCATACTTAAAACACCTTGAAAACTCTCGGGGATATACCATTTGGACATAGCCACTTCTTTGGAAAATTTTACTGGTTTACTACACCTTTTAAAACTATAGGTTCAAAAAACAGCCTACACTTTAACAAATCAATGAAACACTGAGAGAAAATAAGTGTAAATAATCAAATATTCTGTTTATAAAGGATATGTGAATTGTATAATAAACTTTTTTAATTACTTCAACAGTGAACTTTAAACACAAAGAGAAAAAGCTCAGACAAAATAGAGGCAGGGCCAAAAGGACAAGATATCCAGGGCAAATATCATACCAAGGATTATCTTGGCAATTGCAAAAGTCATACCTATGGCTATTTTTTTTTAAGTGCCTCAAACATTTCATTTCATTTCTTCCAGCTATTATATCTATCCTTTTGAAGAAAAAAGGGGTTTCATGCCAGCCTCCATTCCACATACCAGTATCCACTCTTTGGAAAGACCCATGTGCATTTATGTTCTAAAATGTAAATTGTGAGGGTTTCACTTGTGCTCAGTTGCCACTGTTCTATTCCTTTGAGTCCTGTGTAGCTGAGGGTCTGTGAGTGAAGCTTGAAGAACATACAAGTCTCTCTAAGAAATTGTCATACTTAAGGTTTGAAAAACTTAGAGAATCAGTGGGACCACAGGATATAATTTGAGACTGTCAGCATAATTTTGTTACCTGCAGCACCTACAAGAAGTAGCAAAAAACTTCTGTATGGACCACCGCTAGCTGCTAGCAACTAGGAGAAAAAGTAGATGAGGAAAGATTTCAAGGAGTTAAAAGAAAGGTAAATAGACAAACCCTTTCAGAATGAGTATATGATGTGGAGAAGAAAATATGATTCCTTTGCTAAATCCCTAATAAAAATACTAGCAAGAAATTGGGAAATATACCTCACTTGTTTCAATAAATAAATAAAAATGTTTTGTGTGACTAAGTGCAAAGTTAAAGGTTTATTTTGTATTACTGTACTTGTTCCATCACACATTTTATATGTGGGTTCCAGAAACTTGAAGTTTCACAGTATTGGAAAAGTGGAATTTTTTTAAAAAAAGAAAAACAAGTCTATTCTCTGTGCACTTTGAAATGGCAGACTGTATAAGTTGTACTTACCTAAGCTCACAAATCAAAGGAAATTCTGCTGCTTCCAACTTCCATGCCAATCAAAAACCTCCCCTGAACTGGTAATTCCAACTGCAAATATTGTGAAGTATAAGAGAGTACACAGGCCAAATCCTTCCATCTTTTTAAATCTCCCAAATTTGTATTGTTTGTTTTTATATTGTTAGCATGATCCGACAAGGTCACCATTCAATGCCATACGTGATGCTGCAGCACCATTTTGGGAATGAATTGCTTACTTCTCCTGCATCTGGAAAGCACACCTCATGGGAAATATTGGTTTACATATCATTTTAAAGCAAAAGCTGATTTCCAATAAAGACGGTAATTGCAAAGATATAAATTTATTCAAAAATACCAGACAGCACTTAAAATTTTCAGATATTTCTGGCACAATAGTTATATTACAGTGCCATCCACTGACTCTCTCCTGCAAGTACGTGCACTGACACACACAGCTGCTGTTCTACATTGAATTGGCTTAATTCCCACTGAAGGGACAACCATCCCCAGACAGATATATTCCCAATTCATTTCCTTCTGCAATGATAACTGTGAAATTTACCCAGCTCACAAAGGAAGAGAAATAATTTCTGTAATAGCCTTAATGGGTTTTTAGAGACTTTGGCTAGCAGCCAAGAGAGACTTAGACATGGCTTTGCAGGCAGCATGAATACAGAGGTTACTTTGCTATGTGTGTGTGCATGTGTGTTGTGTGCATGGTTTTATTGTGAGATACGTTTCAGGCAAAAAAAATATATTAATTGAACCCCATCAGCACTGATGCGCCCACCAATAGTTTTTCCTCACTGACATCAAGGGATATGAATGAAAACTAATTGTGCTTCAAAGAAAAGGCAAATCACAAGTCTGTTGTAGGATTAGGTTTTTCTTTAATTAAGATTGTTGAAATAAACAGCAAGAGAGCTGTTATGGACTTTTTCATGTATACTTTAGTTCCAGTTTTTCTATTGAAATGTGAGCCTATCATGTTATTACAAAAGAAGATCAAAGAAAAGAATACACTAGGAAATCCTGAAAAGCTTCCAGAAAGAAGAAAAAAAAAGCTAAAATATTAAGCTTTACTTAACTAAAATTCACTGAAATAGTCCTTTTAAATATGTTCTCAATATTTCAGTTACAAAGAGTTTAATAAAAACCTCTTACAATTAGAATTTCCTAGTATGTGCCTTACTCATATTCTCTTTCAAATAGAAGCAGAGCATTTAAAGACTGATTTTAGAAGAAATAATTTTGACAATTCAGAGGCTGCTACACTTAACAGTAAACCACATTTTCTCACATTTTGTTAAAACACATGTTCGTTGACTAGCACATTGCATGCCAGCACGGGAGGATGTGTCCACACACCAGCACAAACACACTGCAGAAACTCTGCAGGGCTTTAAAAATCGTAGAGGAGAATCTGGTTTTGTGACAACTCCCATACTTGGTCACTGAGGGTCGCTGAGGGTGAATGAGGCATCAAGAGCTTCAAATTAAAAGCAGGTTAGGAAGAAAGGAGCCTGAGGAGTACAAGGACAGTCCAGCTGGTTCGACTATTTTGTGGCAGTTCTGCACCACACACACATCCATGTTCTCACAGAGACAAAGGGGGTCACAAAGCACGATGTTCTGTACTCCAGCATGCCTGCAATGCATGCACTGTGAACAGAACTTTAAAAAGCCTCCTCTGTGGCAGACAGGCTGTCATGGCTACCAGACGGATTAAAAGTCTGTTTAGCCACAACCACGTTTTTAGAAGTTGATGTCCACAAAATAGGCAGAAGAAACAAGCCAAACTTAATGCATGTCCCCAAATTATCTGCCATAAATACCTGACCTGGCCATAGAGATGGGAGGAAATTGTGATTTGGAGCCCTTCAGCAAGTGTATGTCTTGCATGACTTGCCAGTCTCTCAGCCTCCTCTATCTTTTAATCTTTAGCTCCTCTCATATTCTGCTGTGGACAATCATCTGTGACATGCACTCTTGTGTTTCCTAGTCCTACCTACACTGACAGTGGAGCCACCTTTGGGCTGCTCCCACACTGCGAGCTGGCTGCCTTCTCACGTGTGAACTTCTCCCAGCCAGGTTTACAGCGAGCCAGGAGCCATCCATCAGACAAGACCTGTAGAGCTTCTCAAGCGCCAACCACTATTCTGCCACTATTGCCATTCAGCACCTGACAACTGCTTCGCTGTATGACATTATCTGCTACTGCTCCTCTCTGCAAGCAATTCAAGAACACACCCAAGCAGCTCTCAGCCACAAAGTGCTAGAGATTTGCACAGTCTGTGATCTTTAGGTACAGAGCAGGAAATCTACATATCTATTACCATTATATCAAAGGAGTTCAGCACACTAATACTGATGCAGTGCCTATATGAAGGAGTTTTAATAATGGCTAAACTCCTTTACTTTATGCAAGCTGGAAAAATTCCTCAAGGGGAAAAAAAAAAAAAACAAAAAAGTAGCAACAGAGAAGTTGTCCCTAGGAAGCTGGGTTCTGGTTAGTATGGCAGATAAAACCCACCTTCTTGGGATTCAGGTTAGTTCAACCATATCTGACTCCAGGGTCCAGCTATGCTGAAAGTCACTTATATAAAAACAAGAAAGTGGTAAGACACAAAGCTATAATATTTGAAGGAGAAGGGAAGGGGAAATCTTTGTTAACAAAGACTAGGGTCATGAAGACTGCATTTGTGCCTGAATCCTGAGATACTGCCTTTTAAATTATTCCTTGTATTGTTACAGGAATAGATTGGTTTTATTTCAACTAAATTTCATATTTTCAACCATCCTGAATTTTTTTGCTCTCAAAATATGCGAGTTATTTTCCACAATATCATTGGAAACATAGACTAATTTTGTGCTCATAGAAAATAGAAGTCCAAATTCACTGATTTTGCTTTAAACAAAAATTCTTGCTCAGACCTCTAGTCTCAGCATAGAAGAGATTAAATGATGGTTTAAGCTCAACCCTCTTGAGACACGTACTTAAAGGTGTTTGAACATTTCTTCTTTATCCCTTTTCTAACAGCTACAGTGCTAAAAAGAATTTTCTTCCTCAAAGACTACTGAGGTCTGACAGAGATAATATCAAAAATTTGTTAGATTTTAGGACTCATGAAAGTTGGAGACTGATTATATGCCCCAGAATCATACCACATAGATGCATCTCTGGTGGCAAAATTGCCACAAGTCCACAGTAATAATATTTTTATATTTACTATTGTTTCCAGCACCTGGAATCCCATCTTCCATTTTCCCTGCTTTTTCCAATATCCATTAATGCCTTTTGCTACAGCTCCTACAGCATATGCATATCAGATGGCCAACATATTACTATCATCTTTTAGGGAGAGGAAACTCAAAATAACTTTAGAATAGCCACTAAGCACAAAATACACCTTACACAGTCTCATGTGTTAAAACTAAAACGAATGGCTGTGATTGGAACAAAATATGCTCTATCTTAGGTCCATAACCTTCAGTGTCACATGCCCAGCACTGTTTATTATTCAAAACTACTGCCAGCTTCCCAGGTCTAGCCCAGTCAGATGAAAATCTAGTGCCCACAAGTACATGCAAACTGTCATTTGAAAGAAGCTCTCTGCTCGATTCCACAGTCACCATCTATCTAGGTAGCAGCCCCAGACATGAAGCCCTAGGCGAAGCAGAAGGCCATGCTCTAAAACATGCAGAAGCCTATTTCCCTAAGGACTCTGGAAAGCTTTGTATGGTTAATATGCTGCCAGGCATACCCAGGCAAGGTTTTCCTCAGCTGCTTGCAATGCCCAGGAGGTGGACAGAGTGCAGAACACATCATGTCACAAACACTTTTGTGGCCACTTATCAGGAAAGCCATATAGATTTAACCAACAAATCTTAACCTTAAATTGAACCAACTAAAACCCCATTCAAACTTTTCTTAGTGTTTTGGGCTGGTTTTCCATTGAGTATAAGATCACTACTTTACCAATTAGACTGTGTTCTGATTAGGTTTCCTTATCTGAATTGCCCATGTTGCATTACTGTTTTGGTTCTACTTGGATAAAACACAATAGCAATGTGTATTTATACCTCTTTCAAAGAGATAGTGGAGAGACCAAACTCACACATGTTCAAATTTATGGCATTGTCTCCACATCATGCAGGTAGGACAGTTTCTCATTTTTCATTCCAATTTCTCAAATAAATTCATCCACCTTGTTTACATCTACCTACATGGGAATAGACATCTACCTACATGAAAATAGACATGCACTGACCTGCAATACTGTGTTCTCCAGCCACTTTTATTATAGTTGCAGAAATGGTTTTTCTGGCATCATCTTATAGGAAAACTTTAGACCTTTCCTGTTTTGGGCTAGCTTCAGAATTATGCAAATCCTCTATTAGGATCTCTACCAACATTATTTTTCCTTGAACCTAAAATTCCAACATCATATTTTATCCTATTTAATTCAGTAGCTGATATATAAGTGTTTCAAATCTGAACAAAAGAAACATTATATGACATTGTTTTTGCAGCAAACCTCATAAAAGATTATGACACAGAAGTATAGTCTAGATTGATTTAGCATACTCAGACCTTCACTTCTGAATGTCTGTGTGTGGGCTCAATGTGCCCAATAGCCAAATACCCATCCAGCTTCTCACTCACACCTGCTCCCCAGCTGGGCAAGGTAAGAAAATAGGATCAGAAATTTTCCTGTCTGCATAAAGAGACATTAGAAATAGATTCAGGTAGCAAGAAATAAAGACTTCACGTGTCCTCCCCCTTTTCCCCTGCACTGCATGAAGTCCGGCACTCCAGACTCCTCTACTGCCTCCCCTGGAGTGGCAGCAGAGGGAATAGGAGAGTGTGCATTCAGTATGTAGCAGTTCCTCTCTGCCCCCCTTCCCTCTCACACTGTTCCACTGCTCCATCATGGACCACAGTCCTTCAGGAACCTGCCTGTATGGCATTTTTTCACCCTTTCTTATCCAGGTTTTGCCCAAGGTGCCACCACCTTGGCTGCAGGGCCCATGCCCTGTGGTGGAGCCACTGGGGCTACCTGGAATGGGCTGTGTCCAGCCACTCCTCAGAGAGGCTCCTGCAGCATCTGGGGATCCTGCACCTGGTACAGTCAAAAATATCAGAATCTGCATATATTAAAGTCATAAAGAACCAGAAAAAGTGTCAGTCTAATACAAAGTATTACATTTTAGTCAGATATGCTCTGGTCTGACTAGAAGCTTGCATTTATCAGAACAAGAGAAAACAGCCTAAAGTTGCACCCATGGAGGTTTTGGTTGGATATTAGGCAAAAATTTTTTACAGAAAGAGTGATTTGGAAGCACTGGAATAGGCTGCCCAGAAAAGTGGTGAAATCATCATCCCTGGAATGCAGCACCTCAAACTTGCCAGCACTGCTGATACACTCCTTTAGGCATCCTGAAGTTCTTATAACATTCAGTCCCCAGGTCCTTAGTATTACTTATATTTCACCAAATCTCTGACAGCACAACATTGGTCACTATTTTCTCAGCTGTCATCAATTTTATTGTTTTTTCACTAGATTTGAACAACTGAAATAAAGCTTGCTAGGTGAAGGTCTGTCACCTACATGTTTCTAATCTCCTACTTTCTAGGCAGTGTTTGCCTCAGCTCAGCAGCCATCTCCTTTGGGGCTTTTGCCACTAATAGTCCATTATTTTTTCTCCTATAGAGATTATAGGTCCATTAATAGAAAAAAGTATAATTTTATATATGCTTACTTGTTTAGTTTTAATTCCTTGCCAATGACTATTCTGATGGGCACTCAGAAGTTGAAAGGAAAAAGAGACATTAAAATCCCTCTCTATACTATTTGTATCTACAGAGCTAGGAAGAAGAAACTCATCAGAGCATTTACCCAATAACATTCATTCACTGTATTGTTTCTTTCAGCAAGTATACAGTAAGCAGAAATAGCTATGGTAAAGGAATCAATAATAGCTTAAGAGAAGTAAAAAGCCTAGCCTAGCCAGCATTAAAATAAACAAGTTGTCCCCTACTAAAAAAAGTCCCACAATGTCATCACAAGAACCAGACACAGAATTAGACCCACCTGCACCAGCACCCAATGCAGCACTCAGAAGAGAATCCTCCTTCCCACAGCAAGGATGCAGAACTAAGGAGCCCACACTCTAAATGTAGGGTTAATACAGCAAAAGCTGTAAGATAACACTCAGGACTGCTGAATAAAGCAGCTTGAAACTAGAAGTGTGGAGCCCTTTATCTACCATTCCTTGAAGGGATGCCCTTCACTTTAGCCTTGAACTTCTAACATGCACCAACCTCACAGTACCCTCTGAAGCTCTACAGCAATGTCTTATCATCCCCATTACCTGAAGCTCAGCTGCATTTCTTTTCACACAAATCCCACATTACTAAAATGCACCTCACCTCCAGCCATCCTGACATGCGTCACCTCACAGCCCAGATGCCTCTCCCAGCTGCACAACAAGATTATTCTCAAGGAAATACACAACCTCTCCTCTGTTTGGAGAGTTGTCCTGATCCTGAACAGAATGGGCTGCTCAGCCACAGGCTTGTTAACAGAACAGAGCACACAGTGTGTATTCAGTGAGCAAAAGAAATATTTCAACCTTTCATCACACTGTTCTTCACTGAATTCTAAAATAATACTGAGCAAGTGTGATTTGAGGTCAAGGTGCATGTACAGACAGGCAACCCTTGTGGGTGGAACATTAAGACACTCTTGTGTTATACTTTGGAGAGCATTAGGTCACCACAGTGGACAAGGCAGACAACAGCTAATATAAAGTACACTTGAATAAATTTTACATGGGGCTTTGGGAAGCATCCATTGATGGAATAGCATCAGCCCAACAAGCAGTGCTTTAGAAATTCCACCTTGTATCTTCTCTGTGTGTCATCATATTTTTTCAGCTGCTTCTTTTAATGTGGTTGCCCTGGTTCATGCCTTAATTTATTGTTGTCCTTTTCTTTCTTGTGTTTTTTGTTGTTTTGTTGTGGTGGTTTGGGTTTGGTTTTTTTTTTTGGTTTTTTGGGTTTTTTTTTGGTTGGTTGATTGGTTGGGTTTTTTTTGGTGAGGTGGGGATTTTGTTTTGGGAGATTTTTTGAGTACCTCCACCACTTTCTGGGTACCACATTTTTTCTGGGTCTCAGCTCCTATATGCCCCAAACACAGAAGTGGTGCTTCCCATTCCTGGTGAGCAGCAGTACTGTGTATGCCCTCTTCAACTCACTCCACAGACAAAGGAAAGGAAACAGCTTCATATTAGAGGAGGATGAACTTAGTTAGAAGGATTCATATTTTGTAATGCAGAGAGCAAAATCTAGGATGATTTACTAGTAAGTTTTAGCTTTCTACATTGAAATAATCCATAATGTTATGTCAAAGCAGTGCAAAATCAGAACTGAATGTCATCACCAGGAAATAAAGGCACAGAAGGTTTAAATTAGTCCAATTTACACACCATAATAACAAAAAAAAAAGTTAATGGTTTTCTAAGGCATTTAGATTAGATTGAGTCGTTGGCTATCATGATAGTAGACTGCAGTATGACCATTGTCGTGGTACATAGAACACAGCCAAAATGGAGAAAAGTAGATTTGAGATGAAGAGACTTATCCCTTATTATTCCTCACCCCAAAATCTGTCTAAAATGTTAAGCATACAGTTGTATGTTTCTCGTGTAGTTCATATAGTAGTTAGCTCTGATGTTGAGCTCTTTATTCTAATACTAAATCGCAGATCTCAATTATGTTCCATTATTATATTGAATTATTACAGTATTCTTAAGGCTCAAGTGAGTACAGGAGACACAAAAATATTCTCCACTGTACCTAGTGTGAAAACTAATTGGCCTCCAGACACAGAAAAGTGGAAATCTATTGTAGATAATTAGGTCAGTCTTGAGGGCCTCCTAGGCCTGCCTTTGACCCATAATATTTCTAACTCATGGATGCAGTTAGAGTAAAACTATTATAGTCCAGAGGGCATGCAGATTTAAAGGTCTTTCCTTATCATACCATTTGGTATCTTCTCAGTTAATAAAAAAAACAGAGATCAAAACTTGTAGGAATGAGGATTTAAATTATATATTCATTCCGGCATTATAACTGAGCCTAACAATATTGTTTTGCAGCTCAGAAGAGATACTAATTTGTAATATTTTCACGGTTAACACTATATGCAATGCTGTGGGGCTTTGACAAACACTAACACATTTGTAATTCCAAATTTAATTAATTTGTGGAATAAATATATTTCTCAAATCCTCAACACCTCACTTCACTTCTATGCTCAACTCACTCGCCAGTGCAAGCTCATTTAAAGAAATCTGAAGAGTGTAATTCAGTAAAATGTGACTGCTTTTCTCCCTGCCTTTTTTAATGAGAAAGTATAATAAAACTCCAATTTGGTTCCATGATTATCTAAAATCTAACACACTGTAAACCTACTACCATGAGCAATAAAAAGCATGTCTGTTAGTGTTTTGTTCAACTGAGGTGTGCATCCAAGTAACTGTGTTTCCATCTGTGTTGAGCAGCAGAGAATCTATTTGGATAAAATTAAACTAGAAAGTGCTCACTCCCCAGCAGCACACCTAATGCATATCAGATGAAATTGGGCATTTAGACCATGGAATCATATTAGAACCAGCCAAAAGCAAACCCCATGGAAACATACAGTAGGGATGTCAGACCCTCTAGACCTAGAAGGATGTTACTGTTATGTTGGAGTGATTTACTGGTTAGTATTGACATAGCCTGTGATGCTGTGCCTGTAGGCCCAACTTGTGAGAACAGATCATCTTGACATGCTTCAGCTTCACTACATAGTTTCATAAGGCTAAAGCAGTAGAGCATTGTACATACATAACAACAGGACAGCCTGGGCTAAGGGAGCCCAGCAAGGCATAGATCCATACCCAGGTATCCTACTTTCCAAATGTGTTTTATTATGTTTATTTTATGTTATAGTTTAGATCTAGTTTCCTCAGTCACGTTCACAATCTCTGACTGTAGTTCAAATGGACTGTGCAGGGCTGCTTGGACACATCACGTGCAGTCAGTCTCTTGCCAAGTATTGGGCAGGATGAATCTCCAGAGTAGGAAGTGAAACATAAGTCCTGGACTTCTGAATTGAATAAAAGCACAGGACTGAAGAGTCAAGCAATCACAATCTGAGCTGGCTTGGATTAATTAAACCTGCTGCTGCTCTCAAAGTAGCAATTTACCTAATGCCCTGATGTTTTGGAGTGAACGAAGCTCAAACAAGGCCACTCAACAAGGCCAGTACTAAACCTGTTCATTCACACAATTTCAGTCCCTCTAAATCTCATGGTCTACGATGCTTCCTTTCTCACTTTTTTGCAGCATGACCTAACTCTTCCACAACCACAACACTGTTTTTTAAGAGCTTGAAGTCAGTCTCATGATTAGTCTGGATCCGAACAACTAGAGCTGCCCTTGGTTTTCAAAAGTCATTAAGAATACAACAACTTCCACTGTCTTCTTGGAGCTGCTGGATAAATGACGAAGTCCTGAATCTCGTGAACGATGTAGCCAGGATACCAAGGAAAAAAGATCAGAGAACAAAATGTCTACTAAGCATTAAACTAAATAGCCAAAACAACCAGTTATCTATGGATTCGGCTGTCCTGCAAACTCAACTTTCAGAAAATGTTAATGGTATGTGAACCGCTGCAAAATATTCACCATTTCCAAATTCAATGTATTAGCAAGACATACAAAATAACTGGGTTTCAAACTGGTCTTGTGTAACTAGAGCTTCCATGGCCGGTCAGCTGAAAGTCTTCAAAGTCTCTAATCTAATAAAAATAGAACTGGGCAGGTAGTCTTTGCCATATGTATTATTCAAAGAGTGCTGCTGTTACTCATCAAAACTGTTCTTTGGCAAACAGCTTTTGACCAATTGTGCAGCTGTCTGAATATTATTCACTGAATAAATTAATTAATGTATAATAGCAATTTTTGCTGAATAATTTATTTGAGGAAAATTCTTTTCAAGTATTTGACAAACTCCATTAAATTCCAATAAAATCTACAACATCACCCAATTAAAAATAATTAAAAGTCTGTTTACAAAAATTGGCCTTATTCTTTGGTACATGCTTTATGGCATTTGACTAACTCTGCAGTTCCCAGAGAAAGTTATAACTGGATAACCTGCACAGGAAAGCAGATTCAGACTGCTCAAAGCTTTCAACTTGTATTTTCACTACTATTTACATGTAAAATTGATGCTTCTCACAGAGGCCACTCCTCTAGTGGGAAGTAGCCCACTCCCACTACCAAAACCCAGCCACAAAAAATAGATACATCCTATCCTTTCCTACATGTGGCATGCAGAATAGCTCAAGACATTTCAACAGAGGAGCTGTGTGTTGACATGTCTCACTCTAGTGAGACAGAGATAATGGACACCAGGCATGGTGACGGGTCTAGGTAAGACATAGCTGCTTAGCCAGCTGTTATATATAATAATTTCTAAATCTAAAAATAATTTTTAAAATCTAAAACAAAAGTTACATCTCTTACAACTTGTGTAACTGTAAATATGTCTGTGAACAAAATATTGTTCCTTTACAGACAGAATACTTTTTCTGATCCATGTCTTCCATGTTATTTTTTTTAAAGTAGCCTTCAGATGTCTCTACTAGATATGCTAGTGTCACTGCAGAGCAAATATGCTTCGAGTGAGTTTCTGCCCCAAGAGGAGGACAAAGTATGCAGAATGCCCAAAATTTGAGAGGCAAATCTACAGCTGCATTTTTGATGGAAGTGCAATCTCTGTGTCTGTTTTGGGCCTCAAAAATATAACCTTTCCCACTGGCAGCATCTGATGCTAATTGGAAATGCCAAAATATTGATTTGGACTGAACCTTCCGGAAAGTATCTTGATTTTGACCTAAGTTTATTTATTGACTTTCCTTTCCACATATGTTCATACTGCTGCCTACCTCCTCAAAACCAGTTTCTGTTTTGTCTAAATGTTGCACCAGTGAAAAAAGGTTCCAAAATTTGGTTACTGACTATTTACTTGAAATACTAATCACTTGTTAAACGTGTCTCTCAAATTTCCTGCATAGCTTGAAGCATAAATGATACCTATTTTTTTGCACATCTCGTAGCTTTGTACTCCATTCTAGGCTCTTATTTTAAATCCAGTCTAAGCTGATCTCTGTAACTGTACACAAAATGTAACATGCATTGTAATTGTTTGCAGCATCATCTTGCTGCTCACAGGATTCTCAGCTGCCCATTGATGCAGAAGAATCAGTGGCCACCTTTTATTATATCTCGGCATTGCTCCATTCATTAGAAACCCTTTTCCTAACACTGTCTTTTACTGATGAGCACTTGACGTGTCTCCTGGTTGTCTGCCAACCAGTCTTGCCATTATTGCTGCCAGAACAACAGGACTTTCAGGACCAGACTTTATTTAAATCCTGTAGCCTTTACCTCCCACTTCTCTTTTGTTTTAGTGGACATTTTGTCTCCCTGAAGCATCCATTCAGAATTTGATCTCCCAGTGGTTAATCTCATTACAGATAATCCCATGTACTGAAAATCCTTCCAACAGGATAATCTTGTGAACAGCTTCCCTCTGCTGCCTTCCCACCATTCTTTCAGGGCTGAATTATTCTGATCTATTAAATAAATGGATCTCACCTACATGTAATAGTTTTCCCCTTAGACTAATTGGTTGGTACTGAAGTACTAACCTCACACTTTGCATTCAGCCCTATTTCTTTACTGGGCAATAAAGAACCTGGCTGATGTTTTGGTCACTCACCACTGACATATATGAAAGAACTGCAAGATGGCCAAGCAGTTTCCCACTCAAAGACTGGTAACAAAAGGAAGCACAGGCTTCTGAACAATATTATTAGTCAGTATATTAATAATTATCCTTTATCTGTGGAATATGGAGATGGTAATTACAATTATAATTTCATTGGAAATTAATTACATATAAATCTAAATATCATTTTTCAATTAATATCTACAAGAGTGTATTAATTTATAACTTCAAGACATACAATTCAGTACTGTAGTTGTAAAGTTTAAGCAATACCTGCTTAACGCAGTTCCATGCAAATAAGCACTGTAAATCAATTCGTAAAACTTTTGTCATGTATAAGTGAAATAAAATTCAAATTTAAACAGTCTCTACAGAATCCATGTTTATCAAATTTCTGTATTCGTAGCAATCCTGTTTACTCAAGGAAATATTATTCTTACTGTTGTATTAGAGTGAACAAAAATTCCACAGGCTTTAAGTAATTAACATACTCAAGATTTAAAGATTGAAATGTTGTTTCCTAATACAACACTTCTGCAGCAATATGCATGCTCTACTAAGCTTCTCATTACAATATTCCTGACAAGCTCTCTATACCCAGTCCTTTTCATTACTGAGCCTTTGAGAAGCTTGACTTTTTTTCTGAAAGGAGACTGAATCAGGTAAGGATAGCTTTGTTTGCAAAATCAAAAAGTGGAGTCATATACTTGAGACCAGTTGTATACTATTAAATGGAGACATTTACATTTTTTCTAATTTATATTTTAACATACGCTGAAAAATAATTAGTATTCAGGCATCAGATATGAATCCACCATTCCCATTTCTCCATCTTCAGAGAACTGAAGAATCTAGTTTCTTCTGACATTTGATAGCTAACTTTTAATAGCTGGAAAATAATCAAGAATCTGTCAACCTAATAAAGCTAATCTTAGGGTGATATAGCTCAATACTTCCATATATTTTAAGTTAGGAAAACAAAATACTTCCAGCAACTAGAAAACTTGTTGCCATACAGTGTAATTGAAAACTTCTATTTTCTACATGATCAAATGATGACTAATCTATCATATACTTTGTTGCATTATGCAGCATATGAGCTAAGTAATTAGCTAGAAGCAAATCTTTTTCATTATTTATCATGAACTGTTTTCCTCCACAAATTAGCAGTAGCACAGTAGGCACTAAATAATGAAAAGAGACCAAGAAACCCCTCTAATTCACTTAAACTTATTACAATACCAAATATTTCTAATGAAATTTGATTGCTGTCAAAAAAATAAAAAAAAAGGAAAGAAGTGGATTATTCTTACGTGTTTTTGGAAACATTACATATTTCAATTGTTTTGAAGCATTAGCAGCAATACAGAAACATTCACATTTCAACCAAGTTAATTATTGTTTTCTCATCTGAAAAAGGAACTGGCATTTTAGTGACAATATACAGATTTTTCTCTGCCTTAAACATCATTTTAGAGCACTCACTAAACTGTAGTCATACTTAAATCCTGCGTAGGAGTGACTCTGGTAGCATATGTTTCATGGTTTTCTTAGTAGCAAAATTGTTTCAACAGTTGTGTCCTTTAATTATATAAAAATTACTTTTATTACTTATGTTTGTATTCTTTAAATTTACTGTCAAAGTTATGATACATTCTCCTCTCATTTACCAATCAAAGCATCTAAATAACACCGAGGCGCAGCTTCATGTCAATTTTCACACATTCTCATATGTGGTGTACTGAACTAATCATTCAAAGTATTGTGTCCCAAAAAACCAATATGACAAATATAAATAAATACACTACAATCATCTTTAAATATCCAGCACACTGACTACACAGCAACCGCTCTACAAATATATTTTAAATATAACTTTCTGAATGTCAAAGCTAAGAGTGTTTATAGCTTCACAATTTTTTTACCTTAGGATCTTGTTTTTTAAAAAGTCAGTGCAAGTATAAAGTATGTTAAGCCTATGAGTGTAAAGTACTCCTATTTGAGAAGCCTTGATCTTAGACCAGCTGGGCTGAGAATATAAAACAGCCTTCAGAGCAGCAGCTCAGTATGAGTCATTCTGATATCCCTCTGATGGGGTGAATACTAATAATACAGCTCTCTGTTTGTTGTGCTAAGATTTTTTTTTCCCCTCACTCAGACAAGGGAGGGAAAGCTTTATGCTTCTCTCCTCATATAAATGAGTCCTTATCTGGATTAAAGGAAGTTTTCCACCACAGTTCTCTGAAAATTTCAGCTGGGCCTTACCATAAGGTCAGAAAAAGCTGACTTGTTTTCCCAGTTCAACATCACAGTTCAGAATCTCCTCTCTACAGCCCTCTCAGCAGTGGTACAATAGAGTGAAGGTGGAAATGGTCTTCAATATACAGGCTGGCAAAGTCAAAGAAGAGTTCAGAAAACTCTGTTAAGTCCCTTGACCCTTAAAATTACAATCAGAGACTTTTTCCCTTCTCATAGTACTCATGCAATCTTTGGCATGAAATACTTACACAAAGAGTAAACATCCACATTTTACACAGCCATTAGTCATAAAGGCTTCTTCCTTGCACAGCTCTACCCTGCAGTGGTGCAAGAGAGGGGGAGAAAAGAGCTAACAGCTACAGTCTCTGGTTTGTAGCTCTGTGATTTGTGTTTCAGGTACACTGTTAAATGATTACAAAGAAACTTAGTTGTTTTGATGTTTTTTAACTGCTGGAAACATCTTTCTGGTGTTTCTATCAAGTGTTGCTTTTGGGACCTTTCAGGTCTACCTGAAAAACAGCACCAGTATTAGACAGCTGCTCAGAGGGAAGCACTTTTCAGATCAGAGTTTCACACTGAGGTACCCAAGCCTTATCTTCTGGTATCTGCATAAGTACAGGAATTTCAGCTACTTCAAGACAAGTGTTTTGCAAAGATAGTTGCAGCTTGTGCAACCCCACTATTACACTTTAGTGGAGAATTGCATTTTAGTGGTTAATGGATAAGTGAATAAATAGCCATTAACAGTGATTTACTTTACCACAAACTAATATCCTTAATTCTCTCTCCTTTCCAAAAGACCATGTCCTGCTGCCATCCCTCTCTAGGAAGTAATTCACAGTTAAGCTCCTGGTGACAGTGTCACATCAGCTGCTCAAAACACTGTAAGGAAGATAGGTTGAAAAACTAAAAGTCTATCTGGCTGTAACTTTTCACAGCATTGTTCATTAAATTAGTACTAATAAACATCTGTAATCAACTTCATTATTTCCTTTTCAAAAGGACATGCGACCAGAATCCATCTCTAATCCAAGCTGAATACAACTTTGCTTTCAATAGTAAGATGTCAGGCAGTCCTAATTTTGTATGATTCCTTTGAAAGAAAATATATGCTGCCACAGCATTTGCCAAAAAGGAACAGAGATATCTGCAGGGACATATAATTAATGTAGTAACTAATAGTGACCACAAAGAATCATATTACCAAATAATAATCTGTTAGCTCATAAAGAATATTTTAATGAACTACATTGAAAGAATTACAATGAAAGGTTATGCAGGAGCAAAAGTAGCTATACATCTTCTAATATTTGTGTTTCTTTTTAAACATCTATTTTTCATTTTGTAGTTTCTCATTCCCTTAGGTACAGCATGAACTTAAAAGCAACCTAGATTCTTCACAGGATTTTTAGAGTATATGATGGATCAATAATTTGTTGGGTTTTTTATGAAATATGCCAACTTACTGGGACAGAGTCATTTTTAAGAGGAAAGAAAGATCAATATATATGTGCATAGATTTATGGGTGGTTTTGTTGCAATCAAAATAAGTCTTTTTGTTTAAAGAACTCTAAAAGGCAAGTTTGGCTTTTCTTTTTCATCAGTGCATTGGCTTAAGCAGGCCACTTTAATGCTAAATGCTGATAAATAGTACTTGTCAATCTTTCATTCTGTTAAAATCCCTTTGGAGTTTAATTTAAGTAGAGTAAGTTCTAAAAACACAAGCAACAAGCCTACTAAGACTTTTTAAACATGACGATGTCCACAATGTGTTCACTTCAAATATGTGAACATACGTTCACTTCTTTAAATATGTTTGCCTTGAACTAAGGATCTTATCCACTGCTGTACTTTTTCTTCCCTCAGGTCACATGGATAGAAGTTTCTCAGGAGAAAAAACCAACACTAGATGGGTGGAACAAGGGTTTGGACTCCCCATTTTCTTGTTGCATCTCCCACACAGGGCCACAGCTTTTTCTTTTCTTTTGCAGCAACAATGCAAGTGTGACATCTGACCTGTGTTAGTTTTCAATGTCCTCAGTGCCCTGTACACTCTAAAATTTTAATATTAAATTTACCTATTACCCACTAGTTTTGGTGTCAAAGCTGAAGACACAGAAGCATCATGAGCACCACTGAAAAGATCCAAAGCCAGGTTGGAAGGGGGTCTAAGAAACCTGATCTAGTGGGTGGCATCCCTTACCATGGCAGGGGCTTGGATAATATTTAGGGTCCTGTCCAAGTCAAACCATTCTCTAAGTCCTTGGGGTTTCAGTGATCCTAATACTGTTCACTAATTGCTTTCCTACCAGCCACGAACATAGGTTCACATCTTCTGAAGGCACACAGGACTTCTGCAGCCACTCTACACACACCAGCCAGAATTTGAAACTATGTGCATCTCAGCCTGTCACCCCTAGGGTCCACTTTGATTATTTTTGTATTCTCAGAAGCCATACAAAATATAATGGCAAGATGGTGATAGTGCTGTATATACAATACCTATCTAATTTACCTAACAGATGTAGCATTCATCTCTCACAGAGGTAAGAAGTCTTTCCCTCTTCTTGGGCAGGCCTGGTCATAATTCTGTAAAATAATCCTAATAAGAGGAGTATAATATCCTTTCTAAAATGCTGAGCAGACCTTTTGTATATGCAACCTAAGGACTAGGTCCTGTATCTCCTAGGTAGTTTACTGTAAGATGAACCTAAAACTGATGTGAGTTTAGACAACTGTTTACCATGAAAATATCCAGAATCATTCAAACCCACACTGGCCACTTAGCATCTGTTATCTCACATGCACAACAGGCATGATGCATGCCCAAACTGAATGAGGCATGCTTAACCCTTCCATATGTTCTTCAACAGGGGATGAAATTGAAATATAAAAATGGAGCTCACTGTAGTCAGTTGTTCCATGGATCCTAGTCACTGGATAGCCTCTCACTGGACACAACAATCTGAGATCCAGAATTTTCATGTGACAACGCATTCTCTTTTGTTGCTGCTGGTATGGATGCAGTCTTGATTTACTGAAAAAAAAATCAGAATAAATTGGCCACTACCCCCCTTGTTTGAAAATGTCATTAAGGAATGAAATTTAGTATTCTTTGATAAAGAAAAAAGATACAGTTGCATTTTTTCTGTCCTTCATGAAAGTTAATTTTTTGCATACTTTGTCCATAATTACAGTGTAATTCCACAAACTTTGCTTAGAAAGAAAGAGACCACAAAATTGATTTTTACTGCTTGAGCAACTAAGCTAGTCTATTGATTTCTCAAGTCTTTGTGTGATTTCAGATAGCTTCCTTAAAATATACTAGAACAGTCCAGGGTTTTCTGTGGGAAGAGGATAACATGATGCAAGTCACCTACTAAACACAGTTTATTCTAATGTTTACCAAGTTCTCTTTTCTTCCTCAGTAATACTTTCCTGTTTTTCCTCTTTCCCACTTTCCCTCTCCCCATCTCCAGAGAGATCAAAAGCATCATTAAAGAAGCAAAAAAGAGAAATCAAGGAAAAAAAGCAAGACTACCTTGTTCAAAAAATTCAAATTGGCTACTAAAACAAGAAGAAATAGCAAATAAAATATTTAAAAAAATTTTTTTTAATGTTATTAAAATTTTGATTGTGATGTGCCTCAGTCAGAACTGAGAAGTGGAACTGTCTCCCCTTCATTAGTATGCCAAATGTTCCCCAAAATAGCCATTTAAACAAAGTAATTGATTAGCTTCCATACACTTTTATTCTCAGAATTAAAAGAAATGTGCAAAGTATCCAGGAAATTTATTTTTCATTGCTTGAATCTACAATTTCATTACATTATCCATAAAACAATCAGAAAATTATAAAATTAAAAAAAAAAAAAAGCCTTTCAAGGCTTTGTAGAGTTGCCTGTAACTTTACAAAAGTAACTAGAGGAAATTTACCTTTCTTGTCTTGTTCTGACTCCTTGGCTGTCATGGGTAAAATTCTTAGTTGCTGTCCTACTGATTAAAAAAAAAAAAAGTCATCAAACCACAACATTCAATTCTGTCAGGGCTGTCAGAAAGGTGGAGAAAATTACCCAAGAGTTCTGTCTGTTCTTTGAATAATATCAAGAAAAAAAAAAACGTGTCTATTTCCTTCATTTATATTTTTATTTCTTTCAATATGCCTGTCCAATTCTAAACATAATTCATACTTGGGTTTTTTTTCTACCAATGTCAATTTTATTGCCTGATTTTTAAATGAACTCAATACAATTTAAGGAGATTACATGTCACTAATAAGTACATTGGATGTGTCTGACTACAAAAGTGGCGGTCAACTTCCATGGATAATTTACATATATGTATTGTTCTCTACATCAACATTACATGCTAAGTGCTAAATATTAATAATAACAGTTTTATTATGAATTATGTTTATGTTAAGTGTCTTAACTTACAGTGAGCTAAGCAAAGTGTGAAACTGTAAAATAGACTTTTAAAAATAATATTGAATTAATAAATAACAATTAATATTCCTCTCTTTTTTACATTACAGTTTAATTAACAAACCTATTTAGAGGTAATAAAAAAAGTCTGTATCACCCCACAAAGTCTATGATGCTGTGCTAAATTTTGTGTTTATTTATCTCATAAATCTTTAGATAAATTCTGTTCAATTTGAGCTAAGAACATACACAGTCAAAGAATACATTAGACTTCAACAATGTCCAGCTGATTAATGAATCAACTTAAAATTACTACACTGTTTGCAGTAGCCCGTATTAGAAATATGATGTTCACATTTATTTTATGCATGACTCTCCAATATGTAAATGGATGTAATTTATCAGTCTTTCAACTCTTCATTACTTTTTATCTGTCCCTGTTACTTTTAGACAAAAATACTTTAAGATCATGTGGTCTTTAGTATAGCAATGTCTGCTTTTCCAAGTTTCTACAACATGAACAAATAATTCCTAGTAATAATAACAATCTAATCTAATCTATTTTTAATCTAATCTCATAATGCAGGTGCTGTTCTCAGAATTCTGCTATAACATAAAATGCCCAAAGCAATGATGAGGTGTTAACTGTCTTTGAACTTTCGATATGAAAACTAGAAATGACTTCTTGAAGATGCTAATTTATGGATTTCATTAGGTTTTGTTGAGCTGAGTAGGAAAGACTTGGTTATGTTTTCCAATTTGCTGGGAAAGATATTCCATTGACTGAGTAGTTGTTGATTGTGTTTAATGTTAGAATTTCTGAAACAATGACTATTTTTGTTAAAACCCTTAGAGATCAGATTACATCTCACCTTGTAAGTCCCAAAGGAATGAAATTCATTACTATTGTGATCCCATTCTTTGTGCATGTTGACAATGTCTTGAGAAAAAAAACAGAGTGATTGAAAAGACCACACAAAACAATTTCAAAATGCTTTAGGCACAAACTATGTGAGTGACAACTACAAATTTAAGTGCTGTAATTCTTTGATTAATAGAAAGAAAGTGATTTAGATTATTTTGATAACAGCCTTTAGGAAAAAAAAATGACACTTAAAGGACTATAGAAATTTGAAGTTTGAATTACTTGCCTAAGATGTGTTTTTAAAAATAACCTGTCACTTATATTTTGGAAGGAGAAGAAAAAAGCCAAGTTATTGGCTTTTTACAAAGTAAACTACCTACTGTATACTCCAGAAATGACACTTACATTTTTTCTTACCATATCCAAAACCCTAAGAACTTGAAACATATAACAGCCTATTACAGAGCCAGAGTATGGACATGATAAGAAAGCAAATTCAGAATCTACTTCTAGTTCACTAAAAAGAGCAATGCTATGGTGTCTTCAGAAAATACTTCCACAGAAAGACTTGACATTATTAACAGCAGTTTTGAAGACTGGCTACACAGATCAGTAATGCATAATCACCAAGTGCCAAATACACTAAGATGAAATACAATTACCTGTTTTAAGAAGTGCATCTGAAGGTCCAAATCTGCTCTAAAATTCTACTTGTGTCACACAAAGGAAAACAATTGCACTGATTTAGGTGGTCAAATGAATAATTAGGTACCTAACTGAAGCCTCTTGTTTTACTGTTATTAATTTTTCACAATGAAAAATCTGGAACTTCTCAGTGCTTTTAAACAACACTTTTTGCATAACTCTGCATCCCTGCAGGAAGGAGAAGACCAGGAACTCTGCAGATCTGTAAAGAAATCCAACATGCCATTTCCCTCTGTTCATAAACCTCTGAAACAAATTTGTGTCCTCCATGCTGCCCTTCTTCACTGAAGCTTGGCCACTAGAATCATTCTGTCCCTCACTTTGCTGTACCTGTGGTCTGATTTTACGTAAAAAGTTAAAAGAAAGTGAAAGATCCTGAAAAAGAGTAAATTCCTCCTGTGTCACTTGCCTCCATCTCTATAATCCAAAAGATCCTTGCTTAGACTAAGTTTCAGCTGTTAGACCAATCAATCAGTGCTGACATCAAGTGATGTCCCTTAATAGGAAGCAAAAGACAGCATTTGCTTAAATTGTCATTCTCTCACTTTTGTAACCACCTTCACACTGGTTTGAGCCCTCAGTTCATTATTCAAGAAAATAATTTAATCTTACCCAAACAAGACTTGTTTTTCAGTGCATCTTCAGAAAACTCTTTAATGAGATCTATCAAATAGATATTTGCATATTATGCAGCTTTTAAAGAAACACAAAATTTACTTTATTTTTTTAGCTTTCTCTGTACAAGTAAGTACCTACAAATTAGGGCATTTGCAGATAGGCCTAACAAAGAGTTCAGCCTAAAGTATTAGTTATTTTGTATCTCATAATTATTTTGCTTATAGTAACTGCAAATTCAGATGAAAATTTATAGCATGACTTATTACTGAGGGAATTAAGAAACAAAGTTCACCCAGGTAGTGAAACTGTAGATTTCACAGGCCCCCACTGAGTCAAACAGGAAGAATAGTAAGTTTATCTTTGTGAAGGCACCACTATTTTTCTCTTCATCCTCTTCAAAGGAAAAGATGCACATAGCAGGAGCATTGAGATAAAGCACACGTATTGTGAGTGTTTGGGATTGTCCACTGTGAAAAGGATTCTTAGCATAGGAGCAATGGTTCTTTGGATAACTCAGGTTAGAAGAGATTTCAAGAGGTCTCAAGTCCAGCCTTCTACAACCTATATTGAACTTCAAAATAGAATAGAACAGAATAGTTCAGTTGGAAGGGAAGTACAACTATCCCTTAGTCCATCTGCACCTTACTCCAATTAATCACTGTCCTTCTCTAGATGGGTTCTACAAGTGCTGAACAACTGGGAATAATAAATGACCAAATTTTACTACAGTTAGCATGAACCTGAAACTCTTTCAGTTAAAACCACAAATGTTTTTCTGATTTATTTCAGGAAAGGAAATAAGATAGATTTTTTTTTTACAAATTTATATCGGTTGTCAGATGATGTTAGTTTTGTGCCTGAAGACTACTTGTCAGTACCTAGAAGCTTAGAACTCGAAAACACAAAAAGTCATTCCTGAAATCCTGAAAGAGGCATAGAGAAGTAGCAGTAAAGGTCCCATGAAACAGACCACATAAACTTAAGTTCATTTGAGAACTCTTTCAGTCCACCACAGTCCTCAAATTAAGACATCATCTTTAATGAAGAATTGTGCACCAGCTGTTTTCAACTCTATGAACAAGAAACGGTAAACCCACAGAAGAAAACTGAATCAATCAAAGCCTCTGACATTAATGCTAAGTTTTTTGGAGCAGTTGAAATTGCTTCAAATGCAGCTTTGGAAGATCTGTGGTTTCATTCAGAGGCAACTCAGGCCTCATCTTTCCATCCCTCCCTAAACACTTACTTAAAAGATGATCAAATTAGAATTTTTGCTCAGAGATTTCACAGATGTACTGGCAGTGTAATTTGGGTCATCACAGAGTAATTTAGGTATGAAGGGGTCATGGGAGGCCATTCAGTTGAGTATACGGTTCAAGGCATGCTTAACATCAAAGCTAGATCAGATTGCCTAGGGCATTGTCCAATCGCATTTTGAAGCTCTCTGACGATGGGCATTTCACAACCTGTCCAGACAAACTGTTCCAGTGCACCAATGCAGTGGAAGCACTATAAAAACTACAAGCAATGGGAAGTGTCTGAGAGACACTGGGACATTAAGGATTTCCTCTGCTTCCAGCAGTGATGCAGGACTCCCTGTCATGTAGGACTGCTTAGACAGAGGATTCCCAAGAAATAGGCTACACACAGGAGTAGAGACTTCTACAAAGAGTGAAGAGTACAAGGTTCTGCAACCACATGAAGTTCCTGGCCACATGAGAACCTAAGACTTTTACTGGTGGCTGAGCCTGCCCTAGTCTGAGGTGGGTAGAATAAGTGTCAGTGATGCCCAAAAATTGATCTGGCATATTAGAAACTGGCTTATGCTGTTATTGCAGGAAACAAGAGCAGGGCGGAGAGGAGCTGAAAAGCTGGAAACAGCCCCAGGTTCCCTTCAACTTTCTGTATGCTACCAAATGATGCTGTAAAAATGGGTGAAAACAAATTAGTTGCACACTGCTAACACAAAAGAAAGTACGTTGCTTTCAACAATTTGTTGCACAACAGAGGTTCTGAACACAGACTTGATGCCAGTCATAAGACTTTCTGTTTTGGAGGAGAGAGATGGCTTCATAACAGATAACTGTCTCTTAATAACAATACAGTTCTTCACTTATAAGCAGCTCCATGACTCCAACAAATACTTAGCTTTTTCCATGTTCTTCCTTTTACTGCCCTTCAATCATTCCCTAACCAACTTCCTTTGCTTCTCTTTTTGAATGATTCATTTACTAAAATTAACTGTAGAACTGACAAGATACAACCTGCTATGAGCAGCTTACTGCATTTATGCTCTACATTATTTTCAACTCGTCTGTTTAGACTGTCAACTTTGTGTTTTTACAGGGCTTAGCAAAATGGGGATCAATACTTGGCTGACCCTTAACCACTGTAATAATAAATATGATTAATAACAATGCAGGATTATTTTTCAGTCTAAAAACACTACGAGAAACAAATTCATTGAGGAAAGATGAAAACCACAGTGCTTACCACTGCTCTCCTTTCCACCTGTTGCTTAGATCCAGATTCACAAAGCTAAACAGACAGTCATTCTGCCTCAAACTTTGCTCATTTTTTTCACTGTATGAAAGATAAGCCCCTGGTACTATACAGAGAGCAACAGTTCATTCAGCCTCCAATATCTGATATCCTTTACTTCCCAAAGTTACCTTTGGATCATTAAAGAATTTTATCAGCTAGACCTTTTGCACTCTGATACTCATCAAGAGGAGAAGGGATGCTACAATGTCTGCACACTGATAAGAAACTCCTGCTCAGAAAAAAAAATTACCATATTTTGTCTTATTTAACACTTCAATTTATTTTAAACTGTAGTCTGTCTCAGAGCATGATCAATTAAAATTATTGCTTTTCATGCAAAACAAGATCATTATGATGTTCTACCACCTTCCCATTCTGTATTTAGCTGGCTATAGTCTATTGTGCTTGTCATAAAATTACCTTATAAGCATTTGCAGGCAAGAGTATTTATAACATGCTATACAGAGCTGAGCACTTCTTGATCAGAACACTTTTACTGTAAGTGCTATCAATAATTTATAAGGGGGGGGAATAAAATTATTATTTTTATAGTTAACTAATTGTAATATTTCTGTTTGAAAATATGATGTTCAGGGACAGATAAATACTCCTTTGAGGTAAAAATGAGTCAAAATCACATGATTCCTTCCATTTTTATGAGCAGAGCTGACCCAAATTAGCAATTTTTGATCTATGGATATCTCTTGTCCGCAATTAGGCACAACCACTGCCATGGCAGGCAGTTACTATCACCAGATGCAATTTCTTGCAGGCATTCATATTAAAATCAGAAATGCAAGCAATAGCCACTCTAGCCAAGACTAAATACACGTGCAAAAGCAGCTCCTTAAGAATAACTGTGTTAGCTCCTTATGATAATTTTGCCAGAAAGGTTTTTGCATAGAGAAGGGAAAAATGTATCAGAGACACCTGCTTTTTGCCCTCCATAGCTAAGTGCATTTTCACCTCTCTTCTCTATACCCTGATATGCTTATGATGTATTCCAAAATATTCCCACAGCTCACAAATTGATGGATAGCAATTTTTCCCATGAAAATTACTGTGACAAAGGAGTGATACAGGCAGGGACTTAAGAAATACTTGTATTCTAAATACATACAGCAAGTGTGCATGGGGTGGCAGATGCAGAGGCAAGAGACAGATCATCCTTATCAGCTGGAGATGTTGGGGTTTTTTACTGGCTCTTTTTACAGCAGCTGAGATCTTTCAAAATCATCCTTCACCAATCAATTCACACTGAGCTCTGCTATCTCTTGTCACAATGCTGTTTTTCTGTCCTTCCCTCTGGATGGTCTTGCTGACCTTGATTCAGTAGAGGAAGATGATGGGAATGAAAACATAACTATTCAGACAGGGAGGAAAGGCACTAAGGCAAAAAGATTTACACTGGGTATTCAGGCCCACAGGTGAGGCAGCTGAGTCTAATAGCATATCATGTTCAGAAAGGACTCAGGCGCTGAAAAGGCAGGGCCTTCTCCAGCAGGCAATCCTAATGATTAGGCTGTATATCTAGAAAAGAAAAATCAGAGCCTATGGTGACTGGGAGAACTAACAATTAGTAGAATGTTAAAGCTAATATACCAGAAGTTGAGTGTCTGATAGAGGAAAGACCTTTTAGCCAAACTGTTTCAGTTCTGATTTTGTTTCTGCAAGAATTATTACCTGTAGCAATATTATCTTAATCCAAAAAAAAAGAGTGTTGAACTTTCTATTTTCACACATTTTAGTACTAGAATACTTACATTAAATAAGGGTAATATTTTTCATTTTTGATCACTCTGTATTAAAAAGTACAATAAAAAAGTCTTTAAATACAACTATCTTTCAGAACACGTCAAGAATTGGAAAGAGAAAATAGCCCTTCAAAAAAAACACTTCAAAATTTTGAAGTGGTGTGTAAGATTGCAAAAAATCTAAATGTATCCTCTGTCATGGTCAGACAGGCAATCAAAAAAACATCCTCCCAAAAAGGCCAAAACTTGATAATACAGATTATTTATATTAATGTCTCTGTGCAACATATTTAAGCAAGTGTTAAAATATGAAGTAGTCCCTCCAGTTTAATTTGATAATTTGATTTATTCATGTCATCAAGATTTTCACACTAAGTATTTATTATGTGAATGAACTGTATTTACAAACAAGTAACACAGTGCTATCATGACCGTGAAAAGCAGCAAAACCTGCTCTGGATGTTCTGACCAGGCTTGCTGCACAATGTCTTCACACACAGCTTTACAGCTACTCATTTCTACTGAGTGCCACAAAGGAAGGAAAGCTGAATCCTCACCGGCCACTTTTTTTTTTTCTTTAATTTTTTAATTTTTTTAAAAAATTTTATCCGCTCTGCTGTAAAAGTGACTAATATGGGTTTAGAGAGAGGAAGACGGCTATATACCAACCGAATGCAAGGGCTGTTATTCTACACTGCCTTCACAATTGTGGCGTAGTGGCAGATGCTTACCTTATCTTCCAGACATGCGTACCTTAAGATTCTGGAAATACTCTGGCCTCCAGAAAGTTTGCAAGCTAGAAATCAGGATCCAATTCTGATGCATACAGCACTCAATGACTTATGCTAACAATATTCTTCTTTCAAGTGTAAGGTAGAAGATTCCTGACAACACAGTTTCAGTAGAGTCAGTCAGTCCACAGATGGTAAAATATGACCATAGTATTCCTACCATGAATTCCCCATGAACACACAGGACTGTGAGTTAAACTGTGTTGCCATTTGGTAAGGGCCAACTCTGCCCAGATCTGCCAAGAAGAAAAGGCAAAGGGTAAAATGACATTGGCTAGACAGAACAGGAATCATTCCCTGGGAGGGCTTTTACTTCTCATGTTGTCAACATAAGCTCTAAAATCAGTGATAGAGAGCTGGATATCAAGCCTGAGGAAAGGCAACTAATAATGATTCCATATTAGCTGTTAAAAAAAATTCATTCAAGACACAAGACTCTGGATCCTGTAGCACTGCAGAGTCTTACAGGCTTCATAAAAACACAGATTCAACGTTTTAATTAGCACTGTCACAGTTCCGAAGCTGCTGCCAATCAATCTTTGAGGGAAAAAAAATTGTCAAGTTTGCATGCCCAGGGAGAGTTAAATTGAAATTAAAGTGAATTTTAAAAGGTGGGAAATAATTAGGGCACCAGGAAAAAGAATTCAGTGAAAAAGAAAGCTGTAAGAGGAAAAGTATGTTCCTAATTATGCTTTTTACTTTTTATAATTAATCCTCATTCCAGTCCCAGCTCACCTTTAATAAAATTAATGAATGATTATATAGGCAGTGTAATACTGCCCAATATTTGGATATGCAGATTTCCCACATCATGTGCACACATATAAGCATGCCCAAATGACCAAGTATGTGCCCATCAAAAATGCAGTAGAACAGTCTATGCTGTATGAATAAGACTCCCAAACTCACACGCACAGTTTATTAGCATATTCACTAAGCCCAGTTTCAAGTGCAAAAGCAAAGTTGTGCATTCCCTAAAGCCAGCTCGAGAAGATTACAGAGGATGTTCGCACAGAACAAAAGGGTATCAGCATCAAACACTCCCATTCTTCAGACAGTGCAGCTCCAATGCAAAAGCTGAAATCTGGGAGGATTGTAAACCTGAGCTTGTGAAAGACAGTTGTGGGAAAGACATAAGACGAATGTGAGACAGGCACCCAAAACAGTGAGCTAGGAGTCTACACAAAGCAAAAGCAACAAGGGAGTGAAACATGGAGGAAAACCTGACATTTTGTTCTGAACAGACATCTGGGTGAAGGGAGTGCACAAGAAACCCTCATTGGAGAAGATAAGCAGGACTAAAGGAGAAATGTTAATGCTTTTCTTAGCTCCTGAAGCTACCACATTCATATAAACACCTCTGTGGGAGTGAGGAGATGTGCACACATGGTTTATAGATAGAAACATATACAAAATATACCAAATGTGCTATGAAACTATAAACTAAAACCGCTCTATCTACAAGGTCAGTAAAGAGATGCATATACACTTTTTAAAACAACTAGCTGTTGGTGCACACCTGAAATGCCTTAATTGCTGTAAGGCAAAGATCCTGATGCTGTGGTCTTTGCAGAGAGGTCTAAGAAACAGAACTAATTTACACACCCAGTGAATAGGAATGATATCCGTAACTGCTGTGGTTGTCCTGAAACGTGGTTACTACCTTGTGTCTTACTCACTAAGCAAAAGGAGCAGCTTTCTGCAACGCTTTGTGAACCTGACAATTAAGCAGCAAGTAAGACAGGAGAAGGAAAACAGCTCCCAGCTAGCAAAGTTGTTCAATTCCCAAGCACTGTCTTATTTTATAAGCCCTAGCTTCATCTTTAAAGAAATATGTGAGGCCACTTCAAAGTTTCACAAACTGCTAATACTTCAAATTGCCAAGATAAACAGATTTCCATGACCCCTGCCTGCCTGTACTCCTATGCATGTATTCTTCTTCAGCTGGCAAATATATAGTATCTGAAAATAAATTACAAACCAAAATGATATTAACTATTTATCTTAGCATTGAGGCTTTATTTGCTGATACTTCTAACGTGTGCCCTATCAGAAGTGTGTTTCTAAAATATATCCTTTAGTGTCTACAATTTTAACAGACATGACACTGCAAACAAGCACAGACAAATACTGTGACACTTGAGTTCTTCATTAGAGCAAATACTGATCTATACAGTTTTTCTTTTGTGTATAGAGAGTAAAGCATCAGATAGCTTCAGAAAGTCAATTAAAAAGAGAGATGGTGCATCTTAATCACAGGGCTTTTCCTATCTGTTTTTTCCAGTAGTTACTTAAAACCACTAACTTGAAATCACTCACACGCTGTCTTCAGAAGTTCACTCAATCAAAGGGCCAAGCTCTGAGCAATCAAAGATCTTAAATCACTGGAGCGCCCAACATCAGCCACAGGAGGATTAAAAATCCAGTAGCCAGAACTCAATTCTTCGATCTAGCGAGCACCAGCGCATTATGAGAAGTCCCTAAAGCCCTAGATCACAGCCCAGCCTTTGCCTACTGTGGAGCTAAGTGGAAACCGTCTTTAATTCCTTAGGAGATCCTATCTTGCCAGATGAAAATAGATATTGGCCTGTGTGTGTAGGATGATTAGAAGAATGGAAGAGGATTAAACAAGATGCAAGGGGAAAGGCTCAGAGTGGCTCATTTACATGGTATTACTGCTGACAGATAGGTGTTAACAGAACAGAGCAACCTAAAGGCAAAACTGTATCTGAATTAAAGCTGTATTTATTTACTCAAGTTATAAAGGGATTAAGTCCTGTTTATTTTACCACATCCAGCACTGTTTTATCTATTAAGCACTTTGATGCTTACTCAATTGTTCTGTGTCATGCATTGCACAGATGTTTAGGAATGTGTTTATCTTTATTTAAAACAGAAGCTTTTAAATGTTTCAAACATAAAATATAGATGCTAATGGCAAGTTAAACATTCACGGATGTCTTCTTGTCTCCCAAAATGGAGACATTTTTAAAACAGACAATGGGAAAACTAAAAAGTGCATTTATAAGTACTTTGTAGATTGCTGACAGGAAGAGCTAGGTACAGGAGAGTATGTGTCACACATAAAGGCAGTGTCACTGACAAAAAAATCATTGTATTTTGATTAATTTCTAATAATTCAAAAAGCTTTAATTAGGCAGGAAAATGATTCAGCAAAAATTCCATCCTACCCAATATATCAATCATTCCGGTACTCAGTGAGTTTTCTCAAAAGAGAGTTTAACACCTCTTAAGGTAGCTACCATTTCACGCTGAGTGAAGCCCTGTAGCAGCTGTTCTCAGGTGACCCAGTTCTCAGGGGACACAGACACATTCTCTCCTCAGGAATGTTATACCCTTAGTTGTCTCATTTACCATCCCAAGTTTGCTCATGATACTTCTTATCTTCTGGGAACTGAAAAGCTAATTGTACCTCTTAGCTTTGCCCATCCCTGCTTGTGCTCCAGCAAACCTGCTTCCCTCCTCCTTTCTTTCTTCTCTTCCTGCTCATTGCAATAATGACACTTTGCAAATGTTTGTGTTCTACTCCAAACCTTGCTAACCCATTTTGCACAAAGAATGGTGAGAGTGGTCAGAAGAGAGGTAAGAATGAAGTTGGGCAGAGGAATAGAGAACCTTTCAGAGTATGATTTTTCAGACCTGCTGGTGCTCAGTGCTGTTATGTGTTTGCCTAGGTTCATGCTCTCCACAAGAGAGTATTTACATAACCATAGGACTCACTCAAGTGCAATCACACTCTTGATAATCTTGTCAGTAACACCAAGAGTTTTGTTTTCTGATGATGGATTTTCTGGTTCCTACTGGGACAGAACTGATGTGCTGAGGCTGTGAGAATAGGCTTCTTCATGTTTCTTTTCAGCAGAGAAAAAATGAGCAAGCAAAAGACAATGGAAAATAAATTCTGTCCCATATTGTACAAGAAATCATAACATGTTTCTACAATCTGAACATTCAGCTTCCTACAAAACTACAGCTAATAATGAGCCCATTCCAGATGAAATAGAGGCAAAGCTAAGTACTTAGTAGGAAAAGCTTTCAAGTGCTGCTGGGAAACATTAGTATTAAAGCATATCAGTATTCTTTGTGGAAGGCTTATAATTCATACGAAGCTATCAGTGCCATGATGGACAGTAAAATCTGTGCAAACACTCATGAAGCCAAACCAAATTCCACAGAAAGGTTATCATCAAATGGGAAAGAAAAACAATAAGCAAGCAAGCAAGTAAACACCATCCATCCTCACCCCATGCTCACCCCACCCTGAAAAACAACAAACAGAAAAATGGATTTCAGACATAACTAATAGATTCTGTCCTGCCTTGAGAAAGCAGCACCTGGAAACCTTCATGCCCTATAGAGCAAGAAGCTCCTTGTAAAAGGGTCGAGCAGCGTATCTGTAGATGGATTCATCATGTAGATGGATTCATATCTCCATGTTCATCACAATTAGGTCCTCGTCCCAGTCACCTGAGCTGTCCTCACTTCTCTCAACAAGCTCCTCAACCATAGCAAGCACTTTGTGCAGCAATGTTCTCGACCCTGCCTGCAGCTGAAGCATGACCTACTTACAGTTCATTTTAAAAGACAGTGTGACCCTGGCATTGTTGAAGACTTTTTTTCTCGGTAGTGCAGTTCCTTGTAGTCTCCTACACGATCAGACTCTGCCATTAATACTTTAGATGTGAATACTGGCCCTGTTACATCAGGTACACTATTATGCACAAAGGAAACAAGACTGAAGTAAACAAGATTTCCAGGCATTAAATAATAATAAAAGAACTCAGAGACTTTAACTAGCCTGTTTATAGAGCTTCAATGCCTCTTAAAATAAATAGGTCATTGTTGATAAAAGACTAGGCTCTGATTTTATCCTTCTGTATTTTCAGAATGCTTTCCAGCATTCAAGCACAATATGAAGAAAACCTACAGGCCTATCTGTTCATGCTTCTCTAGCCTTAGTATTGATATTAATGCCAACAAAATTAGTAATTTGACAATTAGTTCTCCACTTACCTGAAAAGACATGAAAGGCAGAAAGAAAGTAGTTTAACTAGATTATAATGTGGCTGTGACAAGTCAGGTTCCTGTCATGTTACAGCCTTCCAACTTTAACATTTTCATGTCTGCTTGGCAGGTTATTAAAATAAATGAGGGTGTGTTGGACTGCTGTTGCACTTTTCTCTAATGGGAGTTCAGGAATTTGCAAGCCGCTACTGTAAATTGACCGATCGTGAAGTCTGAAAGAAGTTGGCTAAAGTGGACAATTAGGAGCATTTCTCCACAGCTGAGTGAAATACTCCTTGTTATTTTAATAATTCAGGCACAGGCTAATTTTCGGAGGCTGAGTTTGTCAAGATAATGTGCCTTGTGCTTGTCTGCTTGTCATTTTTAACTCAATCCCACATGTTACAGGTGCAGTCTAGCTTACAAAACAGGCAAATCACTCACAGTGGAATTTGCATACAGAATATAGATATATTGTACTTAGTAAAAAACAGGCCAAGAAGTCAACAGATAGCTGTGATAGGAATGCACATGATGGTAAAAACTTTTGATGTTTGATAGCTGTTGAATCCCTCTTTATGCTGATATAATTAAAGGTTTTATTTGGCACTATGCATACACAAATATGTATAATGTAAAGCATCATGTAGATTTCTTTGTAAAGAGAGATGGTAAGGCCACAGGAATCCCATGTGGCATGCAGATGTTCTGGGTAGACCCAGTTACTTTTTTTCAATTGAAAACATCTCAATGTTGAAAAATGTGGAACATGCAGGGAATAGTTACTTCCTTCAGCTGAGAGAGTGAAACCTTTATAAAAGATGAAGCAGTTTATATGTACATTATTATGCCCAGCTTCTGGAGGCAGTGGCCACACTACTGAACCAGAATTTTGAAACCTCTGATTATCTTTTCTCACCTATGTTACTTTGCAGTTGATTCTTCTTTGCAAATGGAATTCTTACCATGCATTTTCCTCTAATTTCCTCAAGCTTGATTTGTGACCATATAGAAATGTTAAGGTTCAAACTGGTTGAGAAATTCTCTAACTTGCTGCAGGCTTCCCCTGCTGATTTAAGCCCTAGTACTGAGCCAGGAGAACTCATTCCAAAACAAACCAATTACAAACTTACAGAGGATGAAGCATTTCTAGGACAGCTTCTTGAAGGTCAGCACAGACCAACCAAATACCAGCTTATATTTAAGACACCAGGAACTATATCATCCTAAGGACCTACTTCACACTGCAGCAACTTTGGGGATGGCAACTGTGTACGTTCCCTTATGTTCCTTGCCAGCTTCATAACCCCAGAAGCCCATTAGGACTGTCATGAACGGATACCCAGGGAGAAAACACTGTACTTAGGAGAGTGCAGTTATGATGTTTACACAGAAGATAAAGAATTTCAAATTACCTGTGAAGGCTGGGCAACAGGAGCCTCTCAGTCCTCTCCACCATGAGATACACACCTACACACAGACAAACGCATGTATGTGCCTATGTATCTGTTTACATATTTATGAATACATAACTCTGTATTTGTAGATATATATACATTTATCTATTTTAAGATGTAGAAAAATTCAATTCATTACTCCTTTTTAATCATCCAGATTTCTCCCTCAAGGTCATGCAAAAGAAGACAATACAACATAACACCTTGAACTCACCCGTCAAAAGAGTCATGATTCCACCTGATCTCTGGTGCTGCTATCACCTCCCTATAGTCCAGTAGCAATGGAGCAATACTACCATCTCCATCTATGGAACAAAACTGAAGGCAATCTTATTAACTGGATTGAGGGATGAAGGACATGGATCCCCAGTGGCAACAAAGAGTCCATTAAAACTTCTATGACTTTTAAAAGTGTAGTGGAGAGTGTACTTACACTTAACAGTGATGGGGCATGGATTCTTAGAAGAATGCACCATGAGAGTTCTTGTTTTTTGGCCATTCCTAGATATACCCTAAAATGCCAAGAGCAATCTGAATTCCAGTATTTGCATGCAAACCCAGCTATCCAAATATGTGCAAATATGAGCATTCATCATACATTATTCACTTGTGATTGCAGTTTGAATGTTTCAGTCCCTCGGTCAGGGAGAAAACTCAGTCCTTGGCATGAGGAATGAACAGCACAGAGCGAACAGCTGAAGCAAATAGTTCAACAGTTCATTCTCCAAGACTATTAATACAAAATTGTTCATGTAACAGAGTGTACCTTAAACAAGCTACTTGCACTCTGCATAAGAATTCATGTAATAGAATCCCTGTTAGAAATTAATCTGAACAACTCTGATCTTCACACATCAGGAGCAACTATCTTTATATTAGACCTAAGACATTGCTAAATTATGAAACAGTGGAGATGAGGATTTTAAGTCTATGCACACTATCACTTTCCAAGAATTTAACTTCAGAAGCTGCAGAAAGGGAACTGTTGCTGCTGCATCTGGACTTGAGAGAGGAAAATGTCAACATATGAGCCTAAGTCTATTCTCAAGGAACTTGATAGCTCTGCAAAGAAACAATGAGAAATAAGTGTTGTCAGCAAAACTCATCTCTGGTCAAGCAGAGAATGAAACCTAAAGATCAAGAATCAGAATCAACACAAATGTCAGACCTCAACTCAAGAGGTGTCAACAGGGAATAAACCAAAACTAAGAAGCCACAGTATTACTGAGTTGGCAAAAGAAATGTCTACAGTCCCATCCTTGCAGCTATCATCCCATGGTTCTTCAAGACGAAAAAGTCAAAATCTTTCCAGGAAAGCCAACAAAATGGGCAGAAGAAATGTGCAATTTGGCAACTTTACTCCTCCTGCAAAAGAACAGTATCTCATCAAGTTACTGATGCCTATTTACTCATTTAGTTTCCCTTCTCTCCAGCAGATTTTAGCAGAAAGCTTTCTTTTCTATGTATTTTCCAGGCCCACCTCCTCTCTGAGAAGGACTGCATTGCTGATGGTGTTTCAAGCTTATACTAATGTAAATATGATAATGGTGTTGCTCTATATCAGGTTTCAGGATGAAGAGGTGTGACATCAGTTCTGATAGTATAGATTCCATGCCTTTTTGAGACTAGATAATATTTATCAAGCAAATTACTTCTGAAAAAGATTGAAGCATCTCATTTACTTGTGTTTCAAAAAAGTAAAAGAATCCATTTTTATTAAAGACGGGAAATTTAATCCAATGTGTGTCAACAATACAAATTAAGTACATGATTTAAATGTCAAGAACATTACACCTGACATTTTGAAGTTGCAAGAATAGAAAATATGGTGCATGTTTGGCATAAAAAATGTTTTAGAAGCCAAAGGGAAGAAGGGAATAACCATTATCAACAAATGAGACCAAAAACTAACCATAAACAATTCTGCAATTATTCAGAGGTTAAGGAACATAATCACAAATGACAGTTTGCATAATTTTTTGTGTGCCTACCCTTGAGCAAACCTGAGTTTACACGTACTTTGTCTCTTGAACACTAGATAGAAGATCTTAAAATGTATCAATTTGCAGATGTTACTTTACAGAATGAGGGAACACTCCTGTCTGTGAATGCAAATATTACTCATATGTACATACAGAGGTAATATTTTAATGCAGAAGCAGAGAAGGCCCTTTTGTAACTTAATTTTACAATTAACTTAAACTCAATCTTAAAAATACATCTACTTAAATATTTTCATGTAGAATTGATTTTGAATCCATTTATGTAAATTCTTATGTATCTTATGTCTGGTTAATACCTGCAGCTTTCATTTGTAGAAGCACACAATTGTTAATGTCTGCATTATTACAAAGATGTAGATTCAGATTCAGAACCCTGAATTTTAAGATAGAACTACAGAGCAACTACATTTCCTCTTTTCATTCAGTGTAATTACTAAACAAGCTTATTTTCTGGTTAATTTTTAAAAATTCATCTGATATTCAATAAAAAGAGACTGAAACATTAAACAAAAGATGATCAGACACCTCCTTTTAACAGGAAAACTAATTCTTTCCAGTATTCATTTATGAGTCTATATAGAGAAAAGTGTAAGTCCAAGCCCACTTAATTCTGCATTGTTACACATGATGAGGTCTGAAATATTTCAAAGAGAATAAGCACTTGCCATTCATAGACACATTTTAATATAAAACACATAGCATGACTCATCGTGTACATTTGTAACAGAAATGTTAAAGAGAATGATCAGACAGGTTAAAGTCTTGATATTTCTAAATCTCCTATAGAACTCTGAACTGTCAAGATATGTATGTGGACAAAAAGCATGACAAAAGCTTAATGACTTTTGGAAGTCATTATTTATTATTAAAAATAATAGTACCTGACATAACCAGTGTACGTTCATCAAATATATATGAAACTTGAAGCAACTGTGATATAAAGGTAATATTCCTCAGAGTTTGAGATTTCATTTACCTCAGTCCATTGCAAAAATATTTGTCTAACACCTAAAAAGTGAGCCAGTGGAAAATGTAGAAATATGCTAAAATGTATTTTCATCTATTTCCCCCCAGACTTCAAGGTGACTGCAACTTTGTTTGTAACTGACAATTCGCTCTTTGAACGCAGCAAATGAGACTGGTTATATCATAGTATATTATGCCATGATGTACTTGGATGATAGTATACATTATAGTATTATTATACATTTATATAACTACACAAAATATACATAATATTACATACTAAAATTAAAAATAAGCTTTCTACCAACAACTCTTCTTTTAGTGTCTTTTCCCCTTCAAGAAGCTTTTACATAGAAACCTGTCCTTTACAGAAAAATTGTAGTGGCTAGTTCCAATAACTTAGACAACTAAATAAATATTTACAATATCAGAACCTACAGTAAAAACTCATTTGCATGGAACTAGATGGCCTCATATGGATTATCGATTCTTGCAATTAGTGTGTAAATAAACAAACAGGATTTAAAAAGTCAAGGATACTACACCACAGAGGGTACTTTGTTCCTTTATTTTGACAAGCACAGCTTTGTTTAAATTGTGAAGAATAACACTACCAATCAATTTAAGTATTATGGGATGTTTGATGAAAAGAACATACTTTAAAAATATATCAGCCAGGATACAACAAGGAGATAAGTTCAAAAGGAAACTTTATATCTGTCTTTTCAAGTGAGTTTGAGTTTTTTTCCTTCCATTTCATTGCAAAATTTCATTATAAGTTTTAGTTTCAATAAACCACAATTTTTTAATCAATTATCAATTGCTGAGGCAAAATATTTTTTTTTTTTTTAATTTCACACTTCCACATGCTTTTTCCTTACTTTACTCTTTTTCTGGTGTTGTCAAGGATATCGACTTAGTTGTGTAATGTCTGGCAAAGCAGATTCTCCATGCTTTGGCTCACTCACCTACAAAAACTGTGTAACATGCTGGTTGTGCAGAATTAGTATGATGTTTATTCAATCTTCATAGGAGCACTCAGCTTCACAATCCTAGTAGCACATATGTACGAAGTACCAACACATTTGATCCTATGTTTGCAGCATTGACAGAGTTGTAAAAAAGGAGTGGAGCTCCACTTTTTAAATGTTGAAATTATTAATGAGTCACACTTTTTGCATTTCAGAGACAGAGCATTTCTTCAGGTCAGAGCTGCCATTTTGCTAATGCAGCACTGAGTATACTGGAAGTGTATTAAGGCATAAATGCAGCTCTATAGTAGTGCTCCTGAGACTGAAAGATTGTCACAGTTTTTACAGTATATTTTTCCCCCGGTATCTAAAAAAATGCTAATGCTGAGGAACAGGACTGGCTATATGTCATCAAACAGTCTTTTTAACTGTCTTTAAACCCTGTTCTGAACTATGTTTCCTGTGACAAATATTGTTACAGCAAACACAGCAGCTGCTTAAATAACTGTTAAAGATTATTTATTACCATTATTTCACGGAAGTTCCCAAAACATATCAAATGCTAGATAAACTTTACAGCAAGATGTCCCCATCCTCAACTCCCCCCATACAAACCCCCATCCACATGATGGGGAAAAGTGTTCAGAGATGTTCCTAGTTCATCAGGGAGGAAAGTCAAGGGACAAGCAATTAGGCTACACCCTTGCAGATGGAGGTCACAACTGGAAATTTTGTAACACTGTACTGCCTTATAGATGCGTTAGCAGTTGTAGTGCAGATGCTTAATAAGTAAAACAACATTTTTCTCCCCATTAATGTTGTTTCTACTTGTTAAAATGCATCTCTTTAGATAGATTTGTAGGTTAGTAATATTTTAAATTAATGTGTTCTGTTGATCATTAAGGAACAGACTGGAAACTGAAGTAGTTGTGCCTAATTGAGTAACTATTACTACCCCAGTAATGAGATGTGTGAAGCATTTTAGCGGCTTTCTTTGCAGATTGTTAATTTAAATGGATGGCATAGCAATAAACCAGTTCAAGTTAATCAGCTGAACAAAACTGTAGAAAGACAATGTAAGGATCATTTTAGTGTTAACTCAGAAAACTACAGCTGTTGTAAAATATGATAATTAATAATTAATAGAGTTGATGAGAAACTAATTTCTGAGAAATGGAACATCACTCTAAAGCTACTCATGGGTAAAAGCCCCTGAATTTCTTCAGTACAACAGCCCAAAAGTCTCATATGCTAATGAGAAAGACTGAACTATAGCAAAGAAAGATGGTATTTTTCAGCCTCCATAACTGCAGTGAAAGCAACTGAAAAGGCTATGTACAAAGAAGTAGCCTCAAAGGGTTAAACTCTGAATTGTAAAATCACAGAAAGGTGCTTTATGTGCTTTTAGAATTAATTAGAAATTTTATTTCCACCTCCTCAAAGTTTCAGTTTCTCATGAACCCTTAACAAAACAATGTGCTTTCAAATTACTGCTATTAAATAGTGGTTTTTGCACATGCTTTCTCAAATGTGAACAGAATTTTGTGGGTTTGGTACTCTTTCTTCTTTTTCTTTTTTTCCAGCAGTAAGAAATAAATAGCACATATAGTAAAGGACCAGGACCCTGATCCTACTGTAATTATTAAAACTCACCTACAGTGTGACACCAGTTCTATCAAGGTTTTAAAAATTTTTGATGTCCTACTTCTGTTTGGAACCGCAAGGGCAGTGGAGGGAAAACTCTTGTCTCAGTATTAACATCTGAGTAAACAGATCATCTCCTAAACACTCAGTGTTGGATGCTCATTGTGATCCATTTTCTGGAAACATTTACCTATGCGTCTATCAGAAACTATAATTGAAAGGACTACTGGAGGTGTTCCCAAACAGCACTTCCACATCAGAGTGTATGAATAACAAATGGAAAAATATGTATTTTTAACAGGCAGGTATTTCAGGCTGCAGCATTCTTCTTGAGGTTTATTCACCTTGTGGCCATCATAGCAATGTCTTGTCTATAACAACTGCTCAATAAGTGAATAGAAAAATACTGACAGAAATTTGGTCCCAAATTTTTGCCTCACATTTGTTCAGTTTTAAACTGGAAATCACTTTAAAGTTGGTGTATTGTAATCTGATTACTCAAACTTGTAGAGTACAAAGGATTACAATCTGTAAACATGGTTTCTAGGGTAACATATGGGGATCTCAAGGGGGACACATCATAACACAAATACACTGAAATCACTAGGACCAAACAGCAGTAATGGGCAGCTGAATCTCAGTCAAGTTTAATAATGGTCTGGATTTTAGACTAAATAAAATCACTATACTCTGAACAGCTTTTACCCTGGTTCCATGGACGTGTATTGGAGTTCCTATGCAGAGCCACTCTCTTCAAATCATTTACAAACCTTGGACTGGTAGCTAACACAGAATGAAATTTGCAATACCTGGGATAACTTAAACAAAACAGGCCATGACTCACATATCAGCAGTTTTGATGTATCACAGACCTATGCCAGAGAAGAAAAAAAAACTTCAATGAAATTATGGACACAACAAATATCTCTTCAGAATCTGCAAATAACATCTTAACAGCAGGGATTGTAGTATGACATAGTTTATAAAATTCTGCTTAGAGGAATAGAGAAAGCAAGAAAGCTGGCTTATTTTTTGTTATATTATATTGGCATTATATTTTTGCATAAATTTGAAAAGTAGAAGAAGCAGCACCTATGTTAAGGTATAGACATGAAAGGTACTTACATACAGGTTTTGAAAGAATGACATACCACAGACATTTGCAGATATATCCACTGAACCACTTGACCCAACAGAATGAGGACTTAAAGACTTAAAATCTCTTGTCCTGAGCCTTCTCAAGGTCAGTGAAATGTTTTAAAAAAACTTTGAGGTGAGGAGAAAGAAGAGCAAGTAAGCCAAATGTTGCACTTACCTGTCTTGTCACCCTCCTTTGAACCCGCAGGCAGAACAGCCATGAACCAGCACAAACTCAGAATGCCACAGAGATGCAGATGTCTCTGTGAAATGTGTTCTCCTTAAACATCTGTCTGGGCAAACCTATCAGGAAGGCTTCTCATCTCACAGCCTTTTGCCAGTCTGACACCGAAAAGTTGTCATTTCCATGAAAATGCCAGCCCTTCCTCAGAAACATATCCAAAGTCTGTGAGCCCGGAGAGGTCCATACTCTTCACAAGCATATTTGTACCACAGAACTGTACTATGTTTTTGTTGTAATTTGATATACTTTGCTGACATACTGGAAATGTATGAAAGTATTAGGCCTCTTTCCCAGCTGGAAACTACTTCTTATTGGGAGCACTTTTTATTATCAACAAGAAAGGCAAAAGCTGGGTGAATCATTCCTACACACAGCAGGCATGCTTCTTCCATGAGCTGGAAGCTGCAGCTTCCAGAAGCTGCCACTTCTTCCAGTGGCAGCTATTTTTTTGTTCAGGGATCACTCAAATTTCTTCATTAAAGACTTCTTAACTTTTAGAATTATTGTCCTCAAGCTCTCCAAAAAAAAAAAAAGAACGGTGGTTTTACTCCCATTGTGGAGAAGGAAGAAAAAAGAGTCTGTTCCTTCCTTTACTGGCAAAGAGAACTCTGGAAAACTTGGCTCTTCCAGCTTTAACAGCACTCTTAGATAACATGCCTTTCAATTTATAATGTTGACATTCTTGCAGAATACTCCACAACTGCATCAAAAATCCTCCTGTCTTTAGATATGAAATAAAAATCTCTCATTTCCCTGCTTACAGTGTGGCATGAGATTAATCTGGGTACTCATGTTCATGAGGGCACAGGTACCTTAGCAATAAACAAAGTTTGCAAAGCAAAAGCTCTTACTCTTTAAGAAGCAATTTATAACAGCCAACAGCTGAATAGCCAGAGAAGATTCATAATAAATCTTGCCTAACACTACATTGTATAGGTGACTCTAAATAAAAGGAAACCTTAATTTATAAGTTTAAAACTACTCTTATCCTGTGCTCATATCCCTTTTCTGCTATTGCACAAGTTGCAGGGTGAAAATAACAATCTCATGTTTTGAACCCTTAGGTCTCATTCAAGCCTGTACAGAAATGTAGCTATTTTTGATGTTGACATATTTTTTGGCATCAGTGCTTGCTCATAGCTAACTACCAAATGCTGCCAGAATTTCTCCCTCTGTCCGCCATGCAGTATTTGACAACACAAAGTGCTGCTCATCCAGACATGAAAACCATATATGGATGCAGCCTTCAAACAAGTGCTGAGTACTCCAAATCTTCTTTCAGATCCAGCTGCTATATACATCTGTCTGTAAGTACCAGCTAAAGCTTATTTATGCTTTGTCAGCAAGCAGACTTTCTGTTCCAGGCTCCCTCAATACCCATATTATTAGTCCACTGAATGCTGAATTATCAGAGGATAAGCAGGATGCAAAGCTGCTCTGGTTGCTGAAGGGAAGAGGTGGAGGAATAGCAGAAAATCAGAACATTCAACAACTGCACACGTAGGTGGATTCTTCTCTGAAAAACATCAAAAGGAGGGAGGAACAATTCATTCCTTCACCAGGAATCTTCTTTTCAGTTCCCCTAAAGGGAGCACAGTTTGCCTCTTCATTAACATCAGTCATTTCCAAAAGTCAAATACAATTCTCATCAAAGACCAAACACCACAACCACACACAAAAAACCCCCAAAACAAACAACCAAACAACCCAAACAAACAAAACCCAAAACACCTTGGCAGAAATTATTTAAACAAGAAGCTGTATTTCAAAAATTTAGCACCAGTTTGGACTTCTGCAGAGAGACCTCCTTGCCTTTTCTTCCTTGTTATCTCAGGCTCAATATGGCTGCTGTGCTTCATCTACCTCAAGTATGTGCTGGAAATAGTTTCTTGGGATTAGTACCTCATCCTTGCTGCCTCAGAATATCCCTGCCACTTTATCTCTCACTGTCTGGTGAGAAACTGGCTTCTCTGTTGAGAAATCAGTGCCCTGCAACATTTAGCAGTCACTGCGATCTCTAAATCACTAATTTTTGAGAATTTGGAGAGATTGGTAGAGTAGCAGTAGAGAAAGAGTACCTAAAGAGAGGGAAAAGGAAGATAGGGGGAGCTACAAAACAGCCTTATTTCAAGACCCTAGGACTACCTATTCAGCAATCAGCATTTAAACATTTAGAAGACAAAAAATTTGTCAATACATCAAGAACCAATAGCATAGCTCAAGCTACTTATCTTCCTTAACAGCATAACTGGCTTAATAGAAAGAGAATCAGCAGATGTGATACAGTCTTTTTTTTTTTTTTTTAATTTGATATTTCCCTTTGTGACAGTCATATAAGAGGACTAGCAAAGGCAGTGGAGATTGATTTAAAATAGAGTGAGCACTTGACAGAAAATGAACATATTATCAATATAAAAGTTAGATTGGGAATACATTTCAATTGAAATAGAGTATGAATTTATCTTTGGTCAAACTCTTTTCAACACAATAATTTAAAATTTGAATGTCAGAGAAAACCAAATTACCAGTTTGCAGATGTCACTGGTCTGAAGGCCTCACACCAGAGACTGAAGTGATATCAAAATGATCCTAATTTGTCAGGAAGACATTCCATAGGCAAATGCAAAGAACTGTAGCCTGAAGAAGTGAAGTGCATAATAGGATATAAATAACTGAATAGCTAGAGCATAGAGGACCATAAACTGACAGACTAAGCCTGGTGATGTTACTGTCGTAAAAGGAACATCTTTTTTAGCATATACTATTATGGTAGGACTATCATATATATGACCAAAGAGATAAAGATCATTCTACTCCATGTTCAGTCAGCTTGGCCGGAACACAGTAACCACTTCCCAGAATCATACTTCAAGAAAGAAAAGAAATAAAGTAAATGCTCAGGAGAAGAATGGTGGTAGGTTTAGGAAACGTGGCCTGTGGAGACAGGTGGAAGGAATTATTGTTCAGCCTTGGAAAAAAGTACTGAGGAGAATCTCTAACACCATTTTAAGACTTGTAGTAAAACATAACCTTATCAATACTCTCTCATATTCAGAGAGAGGGAGACAAAATGTAATCAGCTTCAATGGTATTATGGAATCACAGAGTGGCTCAAGTTGGAAGTGACCTCAAAGAGATCTTGTTCCAGTCCCCCTATCACAGGCAGGGATGTCACCCTCTAGATCACCCATTGAGTTTAAAAATAGCACTCAATCAAGATTAAAAAAAAATCCAGCAAGACTTCTCACAGCTTCTTCTCAGTCTTCCTTGGCAGCAGATAGGCCTAAGGCCACACTGCTGCACTGACCTTAAACCCAGGCTGCCAAAACCACGGCATGGAATAGATGCACTTGGAGACCTGAAAAATACATAGAAAGTGACATGAAAACCAGTGCAACATTCATTTACCTTTCTTCAGTAGATACCTCCTAATTTTTTTGTGGTTTTAAGAAATATTATCCTCAAATTAGTACTCTGGCATAAATTAACATTTTTAGCTGCTGCTTCAGGACTGCTAGTACAGTTCTAGGGTGAAACAACTGCATCAGCATAGTAATATAAAACCCTGACATATTCATGGATAATACTAATACACTAAAAGTATTATCTTCTTGGAATGAATACATACAGGTAGAAAATATATATACATACAGGTAGAAAATTATAGCAGATTAATATAAATGCTCTGATTGATAGTTATTGCAATGTTTTTAAATGTTAATATTGATTAACAAGTCAATTGCAAATGCACTCTGTAACTGTAGCACCATTATTAAAATCAAGAGAGGTTTGCAAGTATTTTTACTTGCAATAAATTAAATTACTCGAAAGTATGCCATCTGTTGAGTAAAAATCATAATGTAAATGTAATTAAAATTGTATTACTAATTAGTAGCAATACACCAGATATGTCCTTTAAGAAAAACTTCAGTATTCAAAGCTTCACCACTGCAGGAGCAGCACACCTGGATTCCATCCAGGGATCAACTACATCCCTTTATAGTAGGTATTTCATCTGACCTTCTAATCTAAAGCTTGTGCTTGCTACTTTACAGTCAGCTTTTCTTCAAGCCAACTTGTCAAACACATGGGTCATGTTTTCCAAATGCCAGCAATAATCTGAAGTACGATCATCCAGAATACCTTATCTCCAGGAAAGCAATAGGTGGGGTCATTCTCTTGTGTTAAGAAAACAGAAATAAGTGCTCAACATGACAAGCCTCAGATCTCTGAGACTCTGCTAGCCATGCAAATCTTCACTTATCAGAACCCACAATTCCCCGTCAGCTTGGATTCCTCTCTCCTTCTGAACTAAAAACCCATCTGCTAGGCTGAAGTGCCACACAGGGCCTGGGCTTTCACACAAAACAACTCTAAAAAAAAGAGTTGTTCCCTAGGCCTGCCATGCTCCTACAGGAGTCTCAGTGAAAGAGTCAGAGATGGCTGATGAAAGACTGGTGAGAAAAACAAATGGCAACTCCAGTACCAATTATTGGTTTAACTATATGCAAGTTCCAATGCTGCCGAAATCAGTGGCCAAAGATTGAGAAGAGGATTTTACTTTTAAGATGGCATAATCTTTTAATCTTTATAACAAATGTGAGAAGTTCTCCACTGTGTTTAATTCAAGTGTCACAAATTTAATGTGTTATCTGTTGGATAAGACTATGATTTTCAGAGCTAATCTAGGTAGGTGATGGAGATGATGCTCCTTTTGCATTTGCATTCTATCTGCCCAGCATTAATCTTTACATGAACTGGCACATGCTTGAGGAATTGTGCTGCCTGGGTAACTGCTATCAAATCATTTAATGTATACAATATATGCATCTGAATCCTTTTAATATTCTATCCTAGAGTGTATAATTTGAAGGATTAAGTCAGTTTAATTGATGCTTAAAATAACAGAATTTTCCAACTTATACTGACTTGGGATGTTTCAAGAATGTCTCAAAAATTAAACCTAGAGTTTGCTGACAAACCAAACAGATTATAAGGTGTTGTGTTAATCAATCACATTAGGATTCCTCCAACTCTCTTTTTACCAGAGCCCAGAGTAGTTTTTGATACTTTGGCATATTTCTACGAAAAGGCCTCTGCATTACTAAGAACAGTGAGTGACTGAAAAAAGGGCTCAAAGTTGTGAGATCACAGTTTGTCAGGCAAAAATATCTGGAGATAAAACTGTGAGCTGACCAAATCACAGAATCACAGAATAAGCTGAGTTGGAAAGGATCCACAAGGATCATCAAGTCCAACTCCTGGCCCTACACAGGACCAGTCTCAAGAAAGGACAAATGAGGAATTTTTTCTTTGGATATGAAATAAGGTAACATTTGATATATTAAATAATTCTCATACTTTTCTCAATCTAACACTTTCTAAATCATGCCCCCTCCACTCCTCAAAAAAGGTGTTGAAGTTTTTCTTGTTGAAGTTATTCCTTCTACATCCTGGACTCGAGTTCTTCCCCTCTTATTTTCATAAAAACTTACTGAAGTGTTTCCTCTGGTTTTGTTTAAAAGAGACATGCAAGATACTTTTATTTCATGAAAGTTACAAGCAGGTAAGAAGTTAACAATTAATAGTATGTTTTTCATACTAGTAGTGCCAATTATATGCTGTTTAAGCTTATCATCTAATTGCATGATAGTGCTGGCTTCAGAGATGGCATGACATTAAGTCAGACTTGTGCTGCATTTCCCAGCAGTGGAATATTCAATTATTTGTTCTGACTCATGTAATTCCCTGTATTCCAAGCTTGTTAATGTCATTACAGGGCTGAAATAAAGTGATTACTCTAAATGAGTATTTATCCGATAGGCAATGCAATTCCTGCCTCCTCCGGCTGACAACAGATGATTGCAAGTGTTCTCTTCTACTCCCTCACCTGCACTTCCCCCTCCTTCCCCTGTCAAGGAGGAAACCATAACATTGTGGTGCTCTGTGAAATACTGTCAGATGGCGTAAAATATATATAATAAAATAAAAAGAAGCGCAACCTTCCCCAGCAGAGTTAAAGCTAATGACCACTGCTTCCACTCCCAGTCAGTGATGACAGGTTGAACTAACTGATAATGGCATGCCTGCTGTTGAGCTGGCCACTTATGTTATTTCTCTTGACATGGTTCTGGGGAAGGCCTAATTTTTTTGACATTTGACCATGCAAATTTGAGTCCTGATACATTATTCTGCATTTACATCCTCCCAGTGTTGCTGTTTAAAATGTGCTACAAGCTCCTTGAGCTCAGCTAATAAAGGCCACAGAATGAAAGAAAGTTAAATATGAATGTAAAAGGAGACCTAAATGAAGGGCTAGCTTGTACATCTCAGAGATGACCTTCTGGAAATGAGCAAGTGGAAAATCCTTTTTAAAGCAAATGGTAAGAAGTGTAACATCAATTTTTTTTTTCTTCAAAAAATTTTTAAAGATTCTAAAATATTCACAAAAAGGAAAACATTAAGTTTTACATAGACATTTCTTTGGTCAGCAATTCAGCTGAGTGTATTTTAAGACTAGGTTCCATTAATGACTCTTAGTAATACACCTTTCTCAAAGAGCCAGAAATTCACAGTGCTTCATTAAATATAAGGAAAAAATACAGCCTGCTCTCTCTCTCTTTCTTTTCACTTGCTCTTAAATTTTTCACATTGTTCAAGTCCAAATGTATTACCTGTGAGCAAACCCAACTTTTTTCCATCTCTTATAATTAATTTGTATAAATTTACTGCTTATGAACAGCAGTAGCTTGACAGCTCTGAAAAAAACCATCTCCTTTAGCTACAGAGAGGATGCAGATTGGGCCTGTGGCTCCCCTGCTAAGGCTTTTACATTAAACCTGAATGCATAAAATGCAGGGAGAGGTCAGCGTTGCACAGACCATCTACACTTCTTTAAGTCAGGGAAATTGTGGTAAAACTTTAAATCCCGGGTCCTTCTCTGTTATCTTCTCTCTTTCTTATTGACTGTTTCCTATAACAAACCTCTCTGTGCATAAGCCAATATAGAAATTTTTCTGGCTTGCATGTTCTACCTCACTCTCACATAAAAACTCCAGTAATGAAATGGCTGCAAGAAGATTATTCTGCATCCAGACTCTGGTGTCTGCCATGCAGTTAGTAAAACAAATATACCAGACTTCCCCTAGTCAATCACTCTGGAAAACAATGCATTTTATAAAGAGCACGAATCAGGATCTCTAAAGACAAAACAGAAATCTACTCTAAACAAGAAAATTTTACACCACTGTGCAATCTGGACCTCCAAGTCAGACATCAACTCTAAAGCTACTTACTGTAGCTTGTTTTTAACTTCATTCATTTATACACTCCTTACTTTCCCTTCACGTTTATCTGATTTCATGTTTGTCAATGACTAAACATTCTGCAACATGAAATATAAGACACAGTCTGTTTGATCTCAGTATGTTTCCTCTAGAAAATTTGAAGATGTTAACATTGCATTCTATCTTGTGGCAACTACATTATAGTAGATCATATCTTTACCAGTTTGGGACATTACCTTATGTTATAAGGAAAGCCTGCTATCATCAAAGAGCTGGAGAGCTGGGTTTCTTTTATTTTTTTTCTTATATCTGCTGGTATCAAAACGTGGTTTTCAAATTCTTATTTGATACACATTAAATGGGTACCTTAAATCTAGCTCAGACTGTCCAACAGTTGAAAAAGATCTTATCATCGGTCACTAACCATGTAAATCTGAAGGCACTTCTTCCAGTTTTCAAATAAGTGCTTCTTTTGAAAGTCCAACACCGGCAGCAATTTGATCAGTCATCTTGTATTCACACTGAGGTCAAGGAATATGATTTTTTTCCTTACCTACTCTAAATAGATGGTCCCTCCAGAAGGCTCAGTCAATTTGCAGATGTACCTGATTGCTAATCCTTGGTGCTCTTGCTCTTTCTCACCTGGTCCACAAGGAATAGCTTCAAGTTAAGACAGCCATTTAGCCTATATTTTTTCAAGAGGAATTTAGAGCCACTTACCATCCTCTTCTCCTCTCTCTGTGGCTAACATGGACAACAGAGAAATGCCCTCTCTTGCCCTGTGGAAAACGAGAGGACTAGCAGGCAAGTGCCAAAACCTACATCAAAAAAAGGAATATAGCAGTCCAAATATCTGTCTGCATATGCTCATTTTTACCAGAGAATCCCTGCTTCTCCTATGATACCTGCTGTTTTCAAGCTACCTGGAATAACCTAGTTTCTCCTTTTCTTCATCTTTAAGGAAATCTAATTAAAAATAAGTGGTGGATTTGCAGTACTGACCAGAATTTGCACATCACTTAACAGAAGCAAACCAAACCAAAACCAAACTGGACGATGCATTCCTTGTGCTAGACAGTGTTGTAAGTGAAAATCCAGGGAGGATGCTAATGAACAGCCAATAAACTAACTCAGAAATCAATTTGATTTCTACTCAAAAGACACCACCTGAGCAAATATCTCTATCTGTAGTTGGTCAGAAAGTAGCCATAACAGCACCTAACACCTTAAAAAAATCCTGTAAACTCTTCTGTTTGTACATCTGTATAAAATATATTTTCATCCTGCTACAGCATGAATCATCTTGAAAATCCCCCACCTCAGATGCTGCATCATCCCAGAGCAGCTGAGGCTGCAGGGGAAGCCATGAAAAACAGCTGGTATGCAATATATTCTCACCAGTTACCTCACTTAAACTATGCAGTTACAATCTAAGACATATTCCAAATTAAATAGCATTTCCCTCTGCAATTCTTTAATTCCACAAGGACTGATACCTGAGATAGAGTTTGAACATCCACGCCAGATACTCAGGTGACAGCTTTAAAAATGACAGTGTGGGCATGTGAAGTCCCAAATTTGCTCTGTAATTTCCCTTTCAAAACTCAACAGACACCTGCAACATTTGCTGTGCGAAAAGGAAATCACATTTTAGCACTGTATTTCCCTGGAGAGAAAAATCATGAACATACCAGAATTCATCACCAGTCTGGTTTTGTAATCCAGTAACACAATAGCCATGAATCCAGTAATACAAAAAATAAAAGATCTGAAGCAAACAGATACCAGTTTTTCAAAGAAATGTGGTGCAGATGGTTTTTAAGCACTGCAAAGTGTGTTTCTCTGGGGGAAAGACATTCCAAAGGCACAGTGGCATGAGTGGAAACCAGAACAGAGAAAAAGGACACAGGCCAAAACTATAAACATCTTCAAGATCATGTTTCCTCTCCTTTTACTATTGGAAAAAAAATTCCACTGAGTGTAAATGCTGCTCAGTAGTTATTTACTTAGAAAGGCTGATGTCCAGCAATGTAAGCTCAAGGGTTTCTAGACCTACCCAAGCTGTCTCCATTTCACTTCCAACATTTCTCACCTAAGCACTTGCCATGGAAATGAAGGACTAAAATAAATAACATTACAATGGAATGGGATCACATTAACTCCTTAGAAAAGTGTCAAAACATGAGAGTTGCTATTTTGTTCCAAATACATAGTCTCTTCTCACTGTCAGATTATGACACCTCTCCTACACCAACGAAAGAAGAGTTGGAACTTGAAAATACCTTACAGCTCCAATCTAATTTTTATAGCTTGTAACAGCACTGCATAAATTGCATGGGCTGTCATAGATTAAAATTAGCCTATTTCTACAGCAAATTACTTTAAATACTAGCAGTTTCCTATTTATATCTCAGCAAATAAACTAAATTATGTAGCCATATCGAATAACAGCTACCAACTACACAATTTATCAGCTTCTTTCAAGTCAAAATGACTTAAAAAAGAGCAATGCAAATATTTAAGTATTAGATACATGTACACATATACTGCCCTCTGCAGAATGAAATTAAACCATCTGGGATTCTGTCTTTCAAAAAAGAGTATGGTAATAAAATATATACAATAGATTTAGAAACATTCAACTGTTATCTAAGTACTCACATAACTTGAAACACACATTTAATTTTTTCCCACGTTAGGACCATGTTTTATGGAATATCCATTCAGACGTTCCCATTGTAATTGAAAAGTATTTAGCCAGCAGTTGCATCTTTAAAAACACATCCTGATTTACTGACCAGTTATGAAAACATCACTAAATATTTCAAAATGGAACTTCTAATGATCAGTAGAACTTAAGGGCTATTACAAGGATTTTAAATAAAGTTACAAAATTCACAGATAAGTGAGCAGTAAAGCTTGGTCAGGTAATCAATAATAAAATCAGAATAAAAACTTCAGTTAATGCCTAAAAAGAAATAACTGGTCTATGCAGAGCAAGCAGGTAGATCCCTTCCAAAGACCATTACTTCTTAAAATCCCATCTCTTTACAAGATTAATATGGGATTAATATCAGTGCAGCTGTATTTTTGTCACTTTAGCTAACCACAAATATTCTGCTTCTACATGACATTACCTTAATGCTAGCTAAGTATAACTTGCCATGCTCTGGGGTTATTTGCTGCTGCAATTTCAGCTTGCACTCATACTTCGTCCCAAGCAATAAATAAAAAAAAATCCTATGTGACTAAAATAACTTTTTCCAGAGCCATTTTGATCTTGCCTGTCCCCACCCGCAATTTCTGCTACCTTTGCAGTTTCTGTTATTAATACATATATATATAACTTCGATTAAGCAATAGAGTTAGGCCACAGGCTTTCTGGTCTATTAGGCCGTGAGCTCTCTCAGACTACAGTTTTTATGCTCAGAGTGATGTGGATTTTCCATTTTTCAGAGGATATGTAAAGTAGCAGTTAATTAATTTGAAGAGAAGAAGGAACAGCAACATACAATGCCAAACTAACTCTAAAGAACAAAGAAATGTTTAGAACCCAGCCTGATCCAGCAGAGAACAAATTAACAGCCAGAAGTTGGACAGCAAAGACCAGATAACCGACCCGAAAGAGTGACAACACATTCCCAGCAAAGAGGTTACAGTGGCACAAAGTGGAAAGGATATGGCAGCACAGAAAAGTGAATAAATTCTCAGAGATTCCTGTTCAAAATACACTCACTGGCTGTTACTTCTAAAAAGAAAAATCTCCATCCAAGTAAGACAAAGACCAAGGGCTGCAAGTGCCCTGAAACACAGCTCAGCACTGCAAAAGGAAACACTCTCCTGGATTATCTATCAAAAGTTCTGCCCATTTCTCTCTGACCTTGTCCTGGGAAGCCTGGGAAAGATTGGCCCTGGCAAGTCACACACTGTTTGCTACTTGAATCGATTCATTTACTGCTACTCATTGAACAGGAAGCAGTATGTATTGAAAGCAACATGAAAGGAGATGGGCAGGCAAACTGGAGTGGGAAGTGGAAAAGAGGAAAGCTTAAACAGTGAAGAGCGTGCTCCAGATAACTTCAGGCAACTCAAGAGTAGCTGCAATAAAGTATTACCAACACTTCAGACAATCCTGAAGTAGCTTTGCTGTAAAAGGACATCGTGATACAGAAGTCTCAGCAAACCTAAAAAGCACCAGTGCTGTTTCTATGTAGGACTTGAATGACTGGGCTCCCTAGGAGATGAAGCATGGGAGACAGCAATGTAATACAGAATGTACCACAGAGAGAGGATGTTTCAGAGTTCTGTCAAGAAGCGACAGGACCAAACACAATCTGATCTCAATGCATGAGAGTGTATTCTGTTACCAACAGCTGTGTCCAGCTTTCTTGAAGAGTGGCTCTCAGTCACCCTTCCTGTGTGACGATCTGCTAACCTCCTGTGCAGATGCCACATGCCTGATCGACCCCAGATACAATGCCTTGTACAACTTGTAGCAGATTCCACTGGTCCCGCAGGAAAAAAGGATTTGGACATTTCTCCCGGACTACAGAGCAGAGGCAGTAGCTTGAACTACTTGCCAAATGCCCACAACTCTGTCATAAATGACTACTGTGTGCATGCATGGCAACCTGGACTTACTAGTCAGGTGCAGAGGAGACACTCTGGGCACACAGTGAAAGCTCAGTGAATCCGAAGTGTGTCAGATCTGCTGCACACACAGAGCCTGCATGCTTGGCAAGACTGGCACATCCTGCTTATCAGAGTCACTGCACGTGCCCAGCATTGTGTATCTGGGTGCTGAGCTGCTGGGCAACTGAAGTCCATTTGCAGGGACACCATCTGTACATACAACTGACTTGAGGGTAGCAGTAGGACAGCCCTTTGGAGACAGCGCAAACCAACCTGAGAATCCCACCACATTCCTGATCCAACAGCCCTGCAGCCAAAATGATCATGGAGCTGTAGAGAGTAGCAGGTGCAGGAAATGAAGTGACTTCCCTATAAGGAAAAATAGGGATGGAGTATTTGTGAAAGGACGTGTCAAATTTCTACCCTCTTTCCCTCAGTTTCATGAATCTGCTTGAGTACATGTTGAGTAGATCTCATTAGTTTTGCCAAGTATATAAGATCTGTGGAAATGTTATGTCACTCTCAACCTCACAGTCGAAAATGACAAGGCAACAAGCACAATGGAGATAGTTTAGTCATAAATAGGCTGTCCCAAATGAGTTGGTCCATCTACAGGAACCAGTGCTATGCAGCGAGACTGTCCTGGAAAAGGTGTACTTTCATTAATCCAGCACAGCCTTCTGCATAGACCAATTGCCTGTTATGGAGCTAATCAGAGCAGAGCACATTAATCCAGACACTCTCCTTATCTTGCCAGCTGCTCCACTGAGATGCAGAACACACTTGTGTCCCCTCAGTCAGCCACAAGACAATCGCATGAATGTCTGCTATGAAAAATTCATTTTTAATACCCACTCCGTAGCTGGCAAGCTATCATTTGTTACCAGTCTCATGGAGTGACTTCAAAAGATGAAGAAAATGTCCTTGCAAAACAGAGAACCTGGCTGCACATTTAAATATGACAAACACAAAGGTGGATGTATTAACCAGACCTTTTCATGGAGACAAAAGCAGAACAAGCATCAGGGAAATAAACTGGCATCCAGTCTACCCAGCTGATAGCAGGGATGCTAGATGAGTCAGTTCAGATACTTTAACAGGGCATTCACATGAATCAGGAAAAAAATAGAGCTAGGGAACACAAAGTTCTTTCTTACATGTAACAGCCTCTTAACAAGTACGTCTGGAGTATGAAAGTGCACCTATCCTGTTGAGGGGAAAAATCACCAACTCCTCCTTCAGGAAACAGCTGCTGGAACTTGCTCAGAACCGGCTTTCATATTTGGTTACACTTCTGGAAAATGATTCTATTTATATACAGTGGAAGAGGTATAACTCACTTTGGTTTCCATTTGAAAGTTGTCCTTCTGTTAACAGCAGTATTGGTTTTTGTTGTTTCAGAAGTCAGATTCTGACCATTTCATGGCTTTGCTCTAGTGGTCTGTTGTAGTTTAGGAATGGTATTGTCCAATTTAATACTCCCACCAAAACCTACGCCACTGCCCCTCTCCTGTGGTGCACTTGAGAGGGGAGTTGGAGGCACAAAAGGCAGAGAATAATGCACTAAGAACAACTTCCGGGAAACAACAATGAGAAAAGAAAACTAACAGTAACAGCAACAATATTAATAACAAAAGCGTGCAAAAGAGTGATTCATGCCAAAATGCGCACTGTGGAGCCTGCAATTCCAGCCATGCCAACTTGATGACAAGAGAGCCCTTCCTTTCAGAAGGGGAGTCCCTTCCCTTTGACCCTGAAATGAGGTACAGAATAACCTCTAGGTCCTAGCCATGCTCCCTCCTGGCTACTGCAAAATTAACCCTGTCCTGGCCAGAACCAGGACATGCTCATACTGGGGAAAACCAGGGTTTCTAAGTAATAAAACTGTAAAGCACAGCAGCATTTTATGATACTAAACCTTACACTTAAATATTGGGTTTGAACCTTTTAAAATCTCTGGATGGCACGTAAATTTTGAAAGCTCTTTTTTTTAAAATTCTCTCCTTGCAATACTACCTTTTGATAGTTTTGTCAGGATTAGGCTGAATCAAACTTAAGCCTTTTTTTTTTCCTTTTTACCCAAAAGGAGCTGGAATCTGTTCTGGAGCCTCATTTGCTACATCTGGAGCTACTATCGTGCTTTTGATCAAACCAAGCCTTACAGATGGAAAAGTTGTACTTTAAAATTCCTCTCATGTTTGGAGATGTCAATAAAGTTCTTTTAAAGTGTCAGAAGTGATTGCTCTGTTTGTAGTTTTGCTAATACCAATTACAATAGTATTGTCTCCAGCCAGAAGAAGGTATAAAGAAACAACTAAATAAGCCCTTCTCATTCCCCTACCCACTCAGACACCAAACTGCACACAAACACCTAGGCACATAAAGAGATGCACACACGCACACACATGCCACTCTGCTTCTTTGGAAGGAATATATTAAAGTATTGGCCCTGTGGAATAATGAAGGAAGAATGTAAATACAGCACTCTATTCTTTCAAGAAAAGCTTTAAAAATGCACGTACTCCACTCCCCCTAAATTATGGTAGAAGATGGGTCATAATAGCTAATGTAGTAGGCAAGAAGGGAGAATGGAGCACAATTCCCTAAACTCGATAAAATAAGCAATTACTCTTGTTATCTGAATGGCTCTGTCAGTGGAGAAGTTGTCTGTGTCATAACAGACTCTAACAAAGGCTGTTGCCTTTAAGCATCAAAGGCTTTGGCCTTATTATCTTTCTAAGATGTGCATGTATAATAAGATTTCCTAACAAATGGCGAGGAAGCATCTCCGGCAAAATATAAAATGGTGATAAACTATGTCCAAATGATTAATTCACAGAAATTCTCCATCACACTGCAGCTACATGTGCCCGTCTCTTCTGTTATGCCCTTGGAGATTTTCATACTAAACGTATGTGCATATTTTTCATGGCCACTGATATTTGAATTGCAGCTTGCTCCCATGCAGAACATAAAACACTTCAAACTGCATAATGCTGACTAAATTATAAGTTCTCCAGTGGCCTGAGGTAGCAAGGGCCATAATAATGAGTGTGCTTAAGTGGTTTGTGTAGATTTTTTTCTCCTTTAATTTTAATGCCCTAACTTGCTGCTGCCTTTTCTAAAGCTAGAGATTGTCTCATACAATCATAACAACAGGGAAATAGAAACTGCATTATGCTTTGAAAAAATGTGGCATGCAAAGCAGAAGCTCCACTCATCATGCACAGTGATAGCCAATTCAGCCCTGTTGGTCACATGGATAGAAAATGCTTTGGTGACTTTGTCCATACTTGTAATTATATTTGAGCTGTTCTATGTATAAAGTCACATTTACTGGATAGAAAGCTGCAGCCCTTCCAATCACATTCATATTGCACATGTCAAAAAAAAAAAAAAAAAACACACATCTGAAGTATCATTTGATTAAAAAGATAATGAAACTAGGTAAATGAAGCCTCCAAAAATACTGAGAATTTTACTTATGGTATTACAATAGGTCAAAGTGGACATCTGTATGAGCTGAAACACTTAGTGATTTTGCAATGTTTTCAGTGTTCTGGTATTGGTTATTTTTCTTGGGTTTACTCAAAAGACAAACGGATGAAAATGCTTACACTGCAGCAATGCTCACTTCCATGGTAATTGGAAAAATATACACAAACTGTGCTAATATCCACGGATGTTTACAGTCAGGCAGATAAAAAGAGCCTGGGCACATGTTAACTGTTTCTATCAACTTCCCCCACCTCTAAATAGAGACCATTTTTGGCCAGCACATTGAGGAGCAAGGAGCTATTAACTTCACAAGTCAACACAAACGAAGACAGGCTCCTTGGAAAATCCTTTTCACATGCCCCTCTTTTGTTCCAAAATGTTTTGGGAAGTTCATTTCTACATTCCTTGCTCTACAGGATTGAGATAGATATTTAAACTCACTTCTCACAGGATTCAGACTGATCCCCATCTGCACCTAACCACTTCATCTAGCCTACCTAAGGTCTGAGGCCTTCTTTACAGATGACTGCAAACTCACGCAGCTCAAGTTCTCCTACGTCAATACAGCTACACAAATCTTCCTCTGGCAACAGTCCCTGGACCTCTTCCTCACTGAAAACATGGAGTAAAATACTTTGGCAAGCAGTATCTTAAATGGAAGAAGTGAACATGATGGATTTCTGCCCCACATCCAGATTTCTCCAGATGGATTTCTGCCCTACCTCCAGATTTCTCCAGAATCCTGGTGTGGAGCTCCTGAGTCAGTAAGGAGTAAAGGTGGCTCTGCTGGTGCAGCAGAAAAAGACCAGCAGTGTGTCGCAGCATATGTCACAGTTGAGACAGACACAACACACAGAGTGTCACCACACAATCTCAGAAAGCTTCAAGCATCAGCCCATTCAGAGTAACACCATGCCACTACAGAAGGCTTCAAGCATCTGCTCTTTATGGGTCTTCAGTCCAACCTTTTATACCCTTCATCTTACATGCCTTACACCTGTGTGCCCTCTGGTCCCTTTTGTGATTGGTCAGCGCACCTTGGCACTCCATGTCTCATTACCTTCAATGCTCGGAACCTGTCCTGCACAGCTGTAGCCCATTGGAGATGAAGCTCGGCCACAGCCCCACTCCCAATTACCACAAACTGTGTGACTGCAGCAATGGCTCTGCCAACTCTCTAGAACAGGTAAGAACTCCTGAAGCAACACCAAGACCTCCCAGGAAGTATTGTCTCTTCTCTCTGGCCTCTCTTACACATTGGACATATTCTCCTTCCGTAAAAGAGAAATGAATACATCTTTCATGCGGCTGTTTAACTCCCCATCATTTTGGATACTGTTCAGCCATTTTACTTACTCAAAGTGAGTCCAAAGTGAAAAATGAAGCTACTTGTTAGTTGTCAGAGAGTACAACCCTACTTGTTGCAGTGTCTTGACCTTCTGCAGCTCTTTTCCTCACTTTCCTTTTATACTTTGTGATTCAGTCTTTGGGTTGCAAATATGGATTAGATTTATTTATTTATTTATTTATTTTATCTGTCTTCATCCCCAAAATGAAAGCATGGTAAATTCACTGAGTCACAGCTTGGCTGAGGTTGGAAGGGACCTCTGGAGGTCATCTGGTTCAACCCTCCCACTCAAGGAGGGCTACCTAAAACTGGCTGCCCATTACCATGTTAAGATGACTGTTGAGTATCTGCAAGGATAGAGACTCCCCAACCACCTGGCTCTGTCTTCTTTTCACCTTCCCTTTCAAATATTTTTATGTGCTGACAAAATTCCCTTAGTAGTCCATTGCCGGACTCTCCAGTTTTCATCCCAGTTCACTTTCTGTTCAGCCAACCTATACTTCATCACCTTCTGCATGACAATCTTGTGAGAGTCAGTGTCAAAAGCCTTACAGAAATACCACAGCAGTAATTTCATTATAGAAGGTTATCAAGTGGTCAAGCATGACTCCCTGGGGTGGTGACTTGTCCTTTATATGCCTGGAAATGGTTTTCAGGATTATCTGGTCCATCACATGCAAAGGAATTGAGATGAGGCTCTAATTGGCCAGTAGTTCCTGGGGTCCTCCTTCTTGCCCTTTCTGGAGACAAAATAACACTTTGCTTTCCTCCAGCCCTCAGACACTCCTAGTGACTATGTCATTCAAAGATTATTAAGAGTAGCCACCCTCCGATGTTCCCTCAGTTCCCTCAGTTCTGACTGGTGCATCCCACCAGAGCCCATAGACTTGCCTATGTCCACTTTCATTATTTTCTAACTTGAACCTTTTCCACCAAGGGTAAGACTTCCTTGCTCCAGTCTTCCCCCTTGGTCTCTTAGCCCTTAGATTTCCAAAGGTAGGTCCTTCTGGAAAAGACTGAGGTGAAGATGGCATTCAGTGACTCAGCCTCTCCCAGATCATGTGTCACCAGGGCTCTTGCCCCATTCAGCAGCAGGCATGTATTTTCCCTAGTCTTCTTTTGCTAATTTTGTTCTGAGAGAAGTCTTCTTGCTACCTTTAACATCCCCCACTAAATTCAATTTTAGACAGATTTTGGCTTTCCTAACATAATTTCTGCGTGTTCAAACAGTGTCTCTCCTTTTTATGCTTGAGTTTTGCCAGGAACTCCTTCTTAACTCATATAATTGTCCAGATAGTTTTGCCTGACTTCCTGCTTGTTGCAATAGACTGTTCTTGACCTTGGAGGAGGTAGTCCTTGAATACCAAACAGCTTTCTTGGGCCCCTTTTCCATTCAGGGCCTTATTCCACGAGAGTCTGCATGAATAGTCTCTCTGCAAGGCCAAAGTGTCCTGATGTCCAGAGTCATGATCCTTACTCTCCTGATGTCCAGGGTCATGAGCCCTACTTAGTCTTCTCAGAATTCTGAACTCCACTATCTCATGGCCACTGCAGCCAAGACTGATTTCCACCTTCACATCCTCAACCTTCCTCATTTGTAATTATGAGGTCCAGCAGAACACCTATCCCCACTCAATCCTCTATGATTTGTGTCAGGAAATACTGTCCAGGAACCTCCAGGATTGCATATATCTGTGTTGTTGCTTTGGAAGATAGCAGGTGGGTGAAGTTTCCCCAGGAGAATCACAGCCTGCAACATGAGGAGCCTTCTGTCTACAGAAAATCTTTTACATTTGTTCTTCCTGTAGTTTACACCTATTACAACATCTCCCAGTACCCAGTAACTGATACCCAAGAGCACTCAGCTGGCTCACAGTCCATTCCCTAGGCAGAGCTCTGTACACTCCAGCTGTTCATATTAAACAAGGTCCTGAAAGCCCAGTAAACAGGAATATATTCGGTGTCTAAGCACTTATTTTGACTATGAGCATACATTGTTTCCTATAAATAATGACATATATAATTATTCACGATTCTTGTACACCACCAAAAACAGGCATGATTTACTCTGCATACCTGGTTTTACTTCAAGGGGCACCAGGTAAATTTCGTATTTCCTGAAATATTTGTCTGCATATCTGGCTACCTTAAGATGTCTGAACCAACCAAATTTCCAATCACCCATTTAGTTTGGGTAACTTCTTCATTGTATAATCTGCTCAATACATTGCTTTTACTGGCAAAATTAAGTCAGGCATGTATTTTAGCACATGGAAAGTGAACAGCTATGCTGATTCACCAACCTGAATTCATGTGACAGAGATTCTTAAGATGCAAAAGCCCTAATATTATTGTATTCAGACACATGAAGACCCTTGCTTGCCAAAGAAATAAATGGGCAGTGATCTGGCTTCAGTCTCTTTCTTTGTCTCTTTCTCTGGTATAACTTGCCCAAACATCTGCAGCACTTTAGTCTTCCTCAAGTCAAAGGTGTTTCACTCATTCCAAGTGGACAGCTAACCTTTAAATAGGCTTTTTAAGGAAAGTTTCAATTTAGCTTTGCATCCTTAGTCAGAGAGCAGTGTGCTTGAGGACTTATCTGTGGCTTCAGGCAGATTTTAATTTAAAACTAAAAATACTACTATTACTACAATAGCCACTCTACTGATGGTGTGATGCGTGGGCAGCGGAGGTAACACTCTCCTGAGGCAAACATTCCAGCTCCTAAAGCTGAATAAAATGTTTTCTTTGTTGTACCAAACCTTGCTTATCCCCAGAGGTTTTTCAGAGAAGGCTTGAAAATAAAGGTGTGTTTCAGGAACTCTCATTTACAAAACAGTATGTAAAACAGTCAGGTTTCAGTACCTTTTAATGAGCAGGTGAGCTTTGTTTAGTCCTGCCTTCAAAAGTGGAATATTTATACCACCTTCCTCAGTAAAACAGTGCACCACGTATCTCTTGGGCATTCATATGTGAATCTTGTCAAGATCTACTGCCGAGTTTTCAAGTGTCAGATTTAGGATGAAAGATTCTTAGAGAAGTGTCTCACAAACAAACTTTCAAAAGTTGATTGATGTTTGAGACACCTTGCTCTAAGACACTGTAGTTTGTTCAAATTAGTTTACAAGATTTCTCATTTCAGCTCATTAAAAACACAAATGCTGGATGCTAATAACTTATGGAGGGTGCTTTTTATGTATCCCTTTGGAACAAGCCCTGTGCTCCCTAGCACTCTTAGCATTTAATATGAGATAAGGGTTGAATTTAGAAAAGAGAAGGCTTCCACACAGTACTTCAAAAGAGTATTTAAGTCATGTCTTTAACTTTCTACCTGAACTTTGTTTTAAACATGCACATTTGCAATCCCACAGAACTGCATACATTTTGAGTATCTATCTCCTCCAGGTAAACTAGATATATCTTTTACTAAATCCAAACCTAATGATTGTGATTATTCTTCAGATAAAAGCTTATAAAAGAACAGAAACATATTTTTCAGGCAAAATACTACACAAAATGGTAAAACCAAAAGACTTATTTAACATGGCCCTGTTTGTGTGGCTCAGCCTCCGTGTTACAGGATTTCCTTTCTCAGTAAGAAACAAATTCATCTTTCCTCCCCAAACCATTCCTAATTAAACACTTATCAAGAGCAGGAAACAAGGTGATAACTTGGTGGCCACCTGTCAGTTGGGCACTGGTCCAGTGTTACTGATTTCACAGAGGCTACAGAAAAAGCTGTAGTAGAATCTGTAGGCCACAGAAATCAGCTTGTAGTGACTTTCAGGTGTAACTGGCATAGGATTAATAGATCCAGTTTCCCAGATGGAGTAGTTTACTTATGGTGCAAAATTTTAAGTCTCCCCCTCTCAGAACATCATCTCTGCAAACTGAAACAAACTGCAGACACACACTCCCATTTCTTAAATTACCCTTGCTCTGATGTCATTCATGGCATGATTTTAAGATGGCATAAATAAAATACATGCCTGAATGTTAACCAAGCACTGAGCAGAAATATAAGTATGAACTGGTTCCGCTCATGACTCTAAGTAAATGTAAGCATTGTAAGACTTAGTTTCTAGCTTCTGTGTAACACCCAGTAAAACCTTTGGCCTGGGTCTGTGAAGAATTACCTAAAGCCAAATGGAAGACACAAAAGATGGGTACTTAAATTAACTCCTTGCACGTGCCCAAGTAGTTAGGCACCTCATTCTGCTCGGATTCACAGTAATGCCTCCCACATGTTAGAATTACCTAACAGCTCTCCAATTTTTATCTTAAAGCCAGTCAGACCACTTCTTTATCCCACATCTTGCCACCAACTGAACAAGTGTATTAGCTACAGCTCCTGTGGTTCAAGAGATGCCATTGCCACTATAAAATTTTCCTATCAGCATAATCAAGCAGTTTCCAGAGCAGTTTGGCCCACCTTAAGGAGCCATTGCTGAAAGACAGGAAAAGGAATAACTGCTGAATACACAAATATTCTATTGTCAGAATTATATAGAGCACTTGCTCTTAATGTTGTTTAATTCAGTTTGGAGACTGCACCCTTCTGATGGTGAAGACAGGTCACAGAGCTTTAGAGATGAAAATGAGCACCTTCAATCCCCTTAATTTATAAAGTATTTAAATCTTTGTACTTCTGCAAGAGCTGTCACTTGCGTTATTTGTCCTTCTCTCTTTAATGGATAGTTGTAGTTCCCCTACGTTGATCTGAAATCTGACACATTCCTTTCTAATTAAGGACATCTAATGGGAAAGTTACACTTTCCCATGATGCCTACTACAATAAATCCTTCTAATTATTAATGTATCTAGGCAAGTGACATCTCATTATTTGGGTGAGTTCACAAAACCATTTGACAGGGAATAATGATGACTCAACGCCAAACCTAAATTCGGAAGAATTTAAGCAGATCACAGATTTTTCACTACCATAAATATTTTTGATTCAGATGGTTTAAACTATACTCAGATACTGGACGGTTCAGAACCGTTGTATTTCTTCCCACTGCAGTGGGAATGCCGACTGCAATGGAGAACAACACTGGTGTGTTTTGAAGCCTACCTATGAATATGCTGTTCCTGTCACAGTTCCTTTTCTTGATCTTTCTGTACCTTATTTCTACAGCAAACACACAGCATAACGACTAGAGCACAGAATGCACTAGGGCAATTTTAGATAATACTTAAAACTTGATTTGGCATTCACTCACTGCTATCGTTTTGTGAGTTCTCCTTTCCTGTACGCAAACAGGAGAGGGTTTGGATCTCTGTGCCTGTTCTGAGAGCTCACCCACTATTCCATGGAGCTGTCAGGGATCAGCCTACACTGAACAACTGCTTTACGTGGGGGAGAAGCTGCCAGAAAACGCTCCGAGGGCGGCTTTAGCTGTGCCAGTGCGGGTGGGTTCCTCAGCCGCCCTCAACCAGTAAACCTGGGGGCTTTGCTCAGGGAACAGCAAAACCAAAGCCTTGCAGTCGCTTCACCAGCATCTCTCATCACCCAAGCCACGCTGTTGCTGCCGGGGCAGCCACAGTGACGTGTTCCCCGCCCCGTTCCCGGCCCTCGGGGCACAGCTCAGGCCGGAGGTCGCACCACTGCCCCTCTATTTCGGAGACCCAGAGCGCTCCAACCGCCCCTGGCGCTGAGGACGAGACCTTCGCCCCTGCTGGGAACCGCGGGGACGAGGCAAGGCAAAGCGAGGGCGAGAGACCATTAGCTCCACAGCAGGTCGCTAAGGAAAGGGCCATGCCGACTGCCGGCCAGCCGCCCCGCAGCCATGGCGGCGCAGCGCCCGCCCAGCCCGGGGCTGCCGTCCCTCACCCCCGNGGCGCCCCTGGCTGCGCGGCCGGGCCGGGCCCTGGCGCTGAGGGGTGGCCCCGGCAATGTCACCTCTCCTCCTCTGTCTGTGATCATTATTATCAGCGTGCTGCAGCGCGCCTCGGCTGAGGGGACGGTGATTTCTGGGATTGTCGATAGCAATGAATAATTCAAGGCGCAGCCGCGGAGGCTGAGGAGCCCGAGATAAGGGTACCGAGAGATCTGCGGAGGCTCCAACTTTTTAAAAGTGAAGGGAAGAGTGTTAAAAGTCGATCCCTGGCGCCCGTATCAGGCGGTCCTCGCTCAGCAGTTCGGTCCCAGTGGGATGCTGGAGGATGCAGGGTCCAGCAGCTGACCTCAGGTGTCCCAGTGCTCTGGTCCGGCTCCCGGCTCAAGGCAGGGTCAGCTGGGAGGTACGAGCTGTCTGCCACGGCTTCACTCCCTCAGGTCTCGAAATACTGCCAGACTGGGAGTTACACAGCCCTATGGACAACCTACTGCGCTGCTTGGCTGTCTCTGGGGAGAAAAGCATCACTGATCGGCAGTCTTGTTTCAAGACTGTGACAATTGACTCCCATCCTCCCACCCTGCAGCACTGAGAAGAGCCTGACTCCATCCTCTTAACAACCTCCTTATAGGAACCAGAAGGCTGCTGTCTTCACTAGCTGCATAGCTATCAGAGGGTCACATGTAGCCCTCTTTCCCTCATGCTGAATAAATCCAATTCCCTCAGCCTCTCCTAACAGGGCAAGAGCTCCAGTGCTCAATTATTTTAATGCCCTTGCTGGAGTCATTCTAGTTTATTCATTGCTTTCCTGCACTGTGGATCCCCAGACTGGATGGAGTGGGACCTAACAAATGTTGATCAGAGAGGGATTGTCTCCTCTCATTCTGTGGCTGCTACAACACAGGATGCTGTTGGCCTTCTTTGCAGACTGTCTGTGCTCCTGTCTTATGTCCACCAAAGCCACCAAAACCTTTTCCACAAAGCTGCTTCCCATCACTCTGCCTGTATTGTTGCTCAGGGTTCTTCCTTCCCAGGTGAGGGACTTGACATTTGTCCCTGCTGAATTTTGTCAAGTTTCTGCTGGATAAACCACTGAGGTACTATTACTACTATTATCTAAGCTTGACCATCCAACCAGTTTTTTATTTGTCTAGTTATCCACTCATCCAAACTGTGGTATCTCACCTTGGATATAAGAATACTGCGAGACAGGGTGTTAAAAGCTTTGCAAAAGTCAAGGTGCTGCCCTTGCATCCACAAATTCAGACATTTTATCATAGAAGGCAATTAGATTGGTCAAGCAGTTGGCAACTTCATGCTGACTCTCGCAACTTTCACCATGACTCTTGGGAAGGAGCATGATCCAAAGCCTGGGAATGGTGGTGTTCCTATCTGGATACCAGCACAATTGTGAATGTTTCTGTAGTGTTTTAACTCTCTCATTTCAATACCTAGAAAATATCAACAATGTCAAAGAGCAGTCTGCTACTGATGCCAATGTTAATTGTTTTTGGAGCTTTCTGTTGATGATGTTGGTGGCTGCAAAGCCAGCTAAGGATGGAACATTACCAGCTGTCTATTGGTGAAGGGAAACTCTAGCAGAAAAGTGATTTACTCAACATCACGCAATGTGTCTGTTGTCAGGCAGGTGCAGAACTCAGGATGTACTCCCTTCTGGTCACATCCCCAAATTCATCACATGATAACTAATGCCAAGAACATAGTCTTCCATTCAAACTTTTGAGACAAATAAATACTTCTTCCATCCAGTGACCTCAGCTTGAGGTTTCATTGCATTATAAATATACATGTCTAACATGTATAACAAAAAAGCAACACAATGGTGAAGTTAATTATCTGGATTGCAACATGCACTTGGCTCTGATAATAAGCACTTACAGGGAGCATGAGCTCATTGGGGAACGTTAAAAAACCGAGGATGACAGACTGAAAAAAGCAGGTACATTAACAGAGACAGCAAAGCTGGCAAAAATATTGTTGTTGCGAAGGGAAAGTAAACATTTATGTTTTTATGGGAAACTTCTAGATGTGTGTGGGTTTGTTTTGATTTTAAAAATACTACATTTTAACATAAATATAGCTATACAGCTCTCATTCATGTTTTAAAACTTCCTGTGCAATTTTTAACTTTAAAATGCAAAAAGCATAGGACAGTGTCTTTCTCCTCTTCTTCCCTTCCTGAATCATCCTTGTTTCACCTAGGAAATGACTGGTGTGTCTTTGCCAGATGTCTTGAAGGTACAAAACAAAGAATCTCAATTTTCTGTGTGTGTAAGTAAACTAAAAGGAATCCAGTGCAACATGGGGAGCCAGACATAGAAGGTATAGTACGGATTTCCTTCCTATCATCAGCTCTGCCTTCTGTATTTGCTAGTTGTTTGGCATGCTCTACTTGTGAAATGGCTGTGCAACGCTTCTAATTTTGCATGTTGTCTCCAGGAGAGAAATGAGGAGTTTCTCATGCTGTGCTTATGCACAGTTCTCCCAAAATAATTTAAAATATTCACATGTACATAATAGCTAACATATGAGAAGGCTATTGCTAATTTCCACAGAATAAACAGGCTAAATCATCGGCTTAGTTTTGTTGATATATCCAACCAAGTCAGGGTTTTCTAGTGGGATTTTTTTTTGTATTTTTATTTTGTCCTCTTTTTCCCCTCATCTCTATAAATGAACTGCTCTTTGTGTTGCTTTGATCCCGCAGAAAAGAAAGGCATGATAAAATAAGTCCATTAACAACATTTGTCATATTTATCAAACAACTACTTATCAGATTAGACAGTGGAAAGGCCTTCAAAGGTGTTAAACAATGGCATAATGAATGCCAACAGGGAGGTGAGCCACCAACAAAATTAAAAAGATATTTAAAGCAACACAGCAAACACATTCCGCAGCTCCTTGTTTAAGAACATACCTATGGTTTCCTTGCAAGCACACCGTGTTTGCACAGAAATTATGCAACCAGACATGGTAGATGGGATACTTCATTTATAGATTATTTTAGCCCAGATTCTTTTGCAGTTCCCTGAACTTCAATCCACTCTGGCTTGAATGTGGTAGAGTTACACAGGTACAAATCAGGCCAGTATTTGGCCCTTTAGTTCAGCACTTATTTTCTGAAAGGTAAAAAGGGAGATTTCTTTTTATTACGATTTCTCAGCAAGCATCTTGCCAAAGCATTATTATGTTTAAGCAGTGTTATCACAAAACTCAGCACATTTAGGAGCTGTCATGGGGACTGCCTAATCTGAGAACACCACTGTCCTCTAAATTGAGCAAAGAATTGACACTATTAATGTTAGAAGTCAGTATCTTTGTATCATCAGTATCATCAAAGTTTACGTTTCAGGATACTTGAGAAGGTACATCTCTCCTCACACAGAGGAAATAAGGAGGATCTTGGTTGCAAGTTAATTATTCCTGTGCAGAAAATGGTACTTGGAGCGACTGGCTTCCCTGGGAGTTGGACCCATGTCTGCTGGCTGGCTGAATCATATGACTAGTCAGCATGACTTCACAGTCTGTCATCTGGATAAAACACAGGAAACCTGTGCCTACACTAAGGAGAGGCATTCTGTTATTGCAGGATTTGCTAGCTGTTTCTGAATCTAATAGTCTGTTTCCTAACTGTGCACTGATTTGAATTAGTTTTATTGTACTTGGCAGTGTGATGAGTGGCAAGAGTGAAGTTACGTGGGGCTAGGAAATATAGGGTGTATTGCAGTGTTCAGTTATGTACCTGGTCCTTTTCCTCAGAATATTCAGAGCCTAACAAACTCTCAGCATTTTAAAAGGTTGTTGCCCACTTCATCATGATGCTGGATTTGCTTGAATGCTGATAATAAAAAAAGTGCTGGCAAATTTTAGCTGCAACCTGTTCATTCTCTTTGTCCAAGGAATTAGAAGGAAAACCCCAAAGTTTATGTATCACTGTGTAAACTGAGAAGCAACACAGCATGCCCAGAGAATGGTAACCATGAATGCTGTTGCTGTGCAATGAAAACGATGGGATTTATGGAATAGAGCTGACAAACCGCTATGAAATTCACTGTAAGAGGATGTATATAAACCACCAAAGGACTAGCCAAGGTGTAGTATGCATGACATCCATTGTCTGAGGGGCACATGTAGATGACAAAATATCCTTCCATGGCATTCCAAGAGATGTTGTATGACACAGACAAGTCCATGCGGTGCACTCTACTAGTACTGAGGGAGCTGTTTGGTGTCATTGCAAACTTGCTTCAATTACCTTTAAAAGGTTGTGGTACTTGGCCAAGGTTTCTGCACAATGTAAGAAAACGTCATCTCTATCTTTATGAATAACAAAGAAAGAGGATTCAGGGAACTGGACCGTATCAGTCTCACCTTGACTTTGGGGAATGTGATGGAGAAAATAACCCTAAAAATAACTTCCAGTTATTTTAAGATGGTGTTTGGGAGTAGTCAGCACAAATTCACAACAGAGAAAATCATGTCTAACGAATCTGATAGCTTTCTATGAAGAGCATCTCACTGGATGATGGAAAACCAATGGACAGGGTCCCAGACAACCAGATCTAGGTGGTCTGCTTCAGCAGGAGGGCAATGGACAGGATGTACTCCAAAGGCTCATTCCGGCCTCAGTCATTCTGTCATTGTGTAAAATGTATCTGTGGCATTGCTAAGGACTACAGTTTGTGTGTGTGCTTGACACATACACCAAATAAACAATTCAAATGCATGATAGGAGATAATACAATGTTTTAGGAGCATCTATAAACTGGAGCTTACTGTTTTGTATTCTGTGGCCCAAGCAGCTGGAAAAGTGGATCTCTGCTTACACCATTTAATTACTACCACAGAGAATGACACTTTCTGTTTGCTCTAAGTAAAGGTATGAGCAACAGATTTTGAACTAAGTCTGTGATAAACAGTAAGTGCTTTGGTGTCCTGAGCTGCTGCGGTAAGTGAATCCCAGGACATTCAATATTAATTCTGAATATTCAAAAAAAAACCTAAAAGAGAGGCAGATCCTGGAAAGAAAACCAGAAATCCCAATCTAGTAGTTGTGCTTCTATCTCTAGCTTTTATTCAGTTTGTTTTCCATTTATCCATTCTTCCCATTCTTAGGAAGAATGCCATTCTTAATAGCAGCAGAGTGTGACTTGGAAAAAGAACAGTTGAAATCAAGCCCATTGTGATCAAACCTAGCACACTGTTGGCTGCTGTCTGCGCAATGGTTTTGTTCCACAACTCAGAAAAACAGGAAATCTCTGCACCAACTAATTGGAGGCTACTGATTCTGTGAAGTAACAAATCACAGAGGCTTATTAAAAACAAGAACTCACAGCCACGCATCAAGTGTATACATAAACACAAAATATTTTTAGGTTATTTATAAGGAAGTGTCTTGAATGGGCCTGCTTTCCAACACTCACATTAACCTGTTTATCACCTTCAAGAACCCTGCTCCTATACAGGACTACCCTGTGCTTCTGCTAACAGTCCTGATATCCCACTCCTCTTAAGACCAGACAGACCTATTTTGAACATACTTATGAATAAAAATTCAAGAGAAGTAAGAGGCCAATTAAAATGCTATAGGTGCAATGCTGGGAATATGGCAATCATACTTCAAATATCTGTTTGCTTTTGTTTTTATGACTGCGTGTTAACTCCATTAAGTTTTAATGCACACTGGAATGCTGTGAATGACAAGTGGCAAAAATTGCTTTGAAACAATTCCTTGCTGTGACACTTTAAGGAGGCCATTGCATTAACAGTTTATTTCAATAATACAAACTTCTGAGAGACTGGAAATTAAGTGTTCCAAATGAGCTTTAAATATAGCACAAGAAGTTTCAGTTTTAATGGACAAAGCCTGTTTCCACTAAATGTACTCTTGTACTGCCAAGAGGGCTTTGAAATAAAATAAAGTGGCAAGTTTGAGGCTATTAGTGTCAGAGTCAGACAAGCCAAGCAATTGTAAATCAAGCTGATCTCAGTATTAAAGAAATCTCTTTGCATGAACTCTTATTTTCCCCTTCACTCTGGAAACCAGTTATTCCCTTGAGAAGGTACCTGGCTTCCAAGGCATTTGCTGAAGCATGAGAAATACTACAGATGACTGCTTGAATAATTTCCAGGTAACAAAGTATCTTAATTTAAAATCAGATCTTCATTAATGCTCAAAGTACAGAAAAAGAAAATTAAATTCAAAGAAACTTATAAAAGCTTCTTGTAAAAATAACAGTACTCCTCAGCAAAATCTTAGGTTAATAACTCCAGATTAGTCAAGCCTATAACGCTAGACTGAATCATAACAAGAACTGTTTTTTGTAGGACTTCCTTCTTTGGTAAAACCCAGAAGGTATCACTTTTCATTATGAGGTAAGCAAAGTTTGCCAACAAAGATTTTCATTTAAACTGAAAAGGAGGACACAGAAAATGAACAGTAAACAGGAACAAAAAAAAAGCTTTCACCTTTGAAAGTCCATGACAAATCAGGACAAGTCAATGAATTGACAGTCCCCATCTCTGAATGGTCTCTTTGTCCAAGTGGCTGCAACAAACAACCTGATCATAACCCTCATGTAGTGTCATGTCTGGCATCCCTTCTGGGTGCTTTGGATGCCTTAGGGCCTGGAAATGCCAGTGGAGGACTGGACAATTGAATCAAACTTCTGGTCTAGCCCAGTGAGATACTGGGCTTTGAGGCCCCGGTGATGGTACTGACCAGACCTCCGCTGCCTACAGCAGAGTTTAAAGAGCTGCCCATGCCAGCCCTGACACACAGACACACAATACAGGACTCTGTCTCCAACTTACCTCCTCTCAAAGGCAGAAAAAGCAACCATGAGCTGTCAGTACAATGAGGAGCATGGAGAAATGTAAAATCTTTAGTTGTATACTGAGAGCAGTCAGGTAATTGGAGCTCTTACCTGCAGTACTTGAGTCTTCAGAAACATAAATATAGTGTCAGAGGCTTCTGATGAATTGTATTTTAATTCCTGATGGTTTGCATTTTAACTGCTTAAGAAAAATTATATTCACTAAGCAGAAAATTATTTCTACTTGTAATTACTGTAACTTTCATTTCAAAACTGCCACAAAATCAAGTTATAAAAATGTATTTTTAAGGATATGCTAGTGTTACTATTAAAAAAAAACCCAGCCAATATCACGTAAATGGTTTTATTCTCAAAAAAAAAGTCAGCAATATAAAATATTTTAACATTCTTTCTGTTTAAATATTGGTGACAGATTATGCATTTGCTCAAATAAAGTGCTGTTTTTACAAATAGGTATTTTGTTTTTACTTTTACTGCTGTTCTAACCTCATAATATTGAATAGATAAAGTATACTTTGGTTACTGAAGAATGCAGCATTACTTCTTTATATTTCGTCCCATGAAATCATTACATTTTCAATCTAGACTACTTTATCTGATCCAATCAAGAGAGGCATATTCAGCTTATGTATTTCCCCATGTAGAAGGGGTCACAATTTGTGGTGTCCTTCTTGCCTTCTTCCACGCTTTTGTTGCTCTTGACTCTGCCCATCTTGGTCTCCCATGGGTTCTTCATCTATAGGCAAGCGTGGAAACACCCATCTCCGTGCATGTTCATCCATTCTTCCTGCTCTTCTGACTTTGCTCTTCTTAAATTCAGACCACTGACGCCTTAACAATTCACCACTTAGGTTGAACTACAGAGGCAATCTCTTTATTATTTTCTTTGCCTTTCTGTGGGTCTTGTATTTTAAGCATGTTACTGCAGAAAATCCTATGTCAGTGTAGTCAGGACTAACTTTTCAAATTTTCATTTGTATGGATTTGTATGCATTTACTTAGTCAGATGCCAAACTTCACCATAAAAAATAAAACCACACTTTTGTTCCAGTAGCTACCTTTTAGAAGTAATGGCTTCTTGTGGTTTTAAAGAGCAGCCAGGAGCTGTAAGAGGGAAAAAAAAGAAGCCTGAAAAACTGCAACCAGCAAGACTCACAGCTGTAAATAAGATAGTAACTCCACAACTACTGGAAACAGGCCCACATTTCCCAATGTACTTGTTATACCAGTATCTAACAGTTTGATCCTGTAATTCATTTTAGTCATCTTAAGCTGTCTCCTTTAAGGAGAAGGTATAAAAAGTCTAACTCATGTGTGAAAAGGTCACTTACTGCCACAAAGTTTCCAGTATCCCCCTTTTCTCAATGTGCACCTTTCCAGTAAGCAATTATCTGAATCCTGTATGATTTTTATCTGCAAGTCTGTATTGATTTTGCTCCTATTTTTACTTCTCTCTCTTCAATCTCTAACTCCCTCCTCTGGATAATTTCCACTTGATATTTTTGAGTCTGAATCCAAAAATGAAAATAAATACCCAAACAACTCTGTATCTGCAGATATGTACGTATCGATCAATATATGTAACATACTATAATATGTAAAAAGAAACTGGAAGACCAGAATTTCCACTAACTGTAGACTGCATAGCATCATATTCTTTTTTCATCATAGGTGTAGCTACTCTTCCTTTAAACTTTTGTCTGGAGAATATTCAGTTTATTCTTTTGATATGTATGTCCTGGCTTTGTTCATTGCCCCAGCAAGATGTTTGGATTTTCTCTTTCTTTTCCACCTATCAGAAATGTTGCTTAGATGGGGAAGAGTAGCTGGATGCCTGTACCAAGTGACAAGGCTGATCTTTTTCTCTCAAACATTTCAATAAACTTGGTATTAAAAGGCAAACTAAGTTAACTGGTAGTTAGCTTTACCTCCAACCAATCTTAATGGGATTTTTCATAATGAGTTTAAGAAATATCCTAGCAGAAAAAGACTGTGTCCTTCTGAGTATAAACCTTGGATGATCTCTTGCATTTTTCATGTCATTTTTGTAAAAATGGCAAATTCTGTTGCAAGTCATAAATGGGCAAGGGAACTTCCATGAAGTGTTTCCATTTTTTATCAGAGGATTTAACATGTAACACTTCCTTACACATTTATTATAACTACCATAACTAGCACATAGGATTTTATGTCTACTCTGCTGGAGGAAATTATTTCAGTTGCTTTTCTCCCCCCCTCCCCATCCTTTTTTTTTTTAATAAGAATTCACATGACCTTTTATCAGTTTTTCATTTCTGATTTGGCAAGTTTGTGTTGAAATGCAACTCTGTCTTCTTTGGTGTCATTTGTTTCAATTAACCTGCCAACCACTGCCAGATCTGTTTAACCTCTTGATTGCACTCAGTTAATGGGAGCATGAATCTTAACACAGCCCCCCAGAATAAACTAAACAATTAGTCCTGGCAACTAGGCATTCAGAAAGCCTAATTTTCTTTTTTACCAGAATCCTATAAGGTCACCTCAAACCACAAACAGAAACTTTTCCTGGGATAACATTATTTGTTAAATCCCATTCCCTCAGAAAGCTGGACTTCATGCTGTCACTTGCTGTTTCACTGAAGTTGGAATCCAGACAAAGGATCCAGACATTTTGCTCCTCAGAGCCGTCATTTTGCCTCATGCTTCCATGGGCTGGTTATCTGCTCTAAATGGCTAAGCAGCACAGTAATTCTGTGTTTGCTGGACACATTCACTGGGCTATAAAGAAGCAGTATCTTCCTAGTAGCTTCTCTTATCACGGACAGGGTGCATTGTCAATTTTCCAAGACATAATAGTAATAGTCAAACCACCAAAGTGTCAAAACCCGCCAAAACGTCCACTCTTGGAATGAATAATTTTATCAGAATTTTCTAAAAATGAGCAACTAATTTCTATTAAAAAAGGAGATGGAGACAACATTCCCCATGCAAGTACTGTTTGCCTATTCAGAATTCATGGTGCCTCCAAACCTAATGGCTTGGACGTCCAGTAACCTCTGAATCATGTACATTCCTCTGCCTTATGCAGGTCAGGCAAGGACTGGAGCAAGGAATTCACACAGCCTAACCTAGTGTCCCTGGCATGGGGTGGAGTGGAAGGATTCCATTTCAGAAACCTTTATGTGGGAGTCCAAGACAGCTTAACCTGAAGTACTAGTGAAAAGTAGTACTTCAGGTTTTATAACAGTAAACAAATACACAAAGCAAGTAATAGCAAATTTCTAAGGCAGATGTCCTAGAGAAGCAGAAGGATTAAGCAGCTGAACTGCTGCGTACAGAACACAGGTTGTTGTTCAAATTGTCACATAACTGAGATGTGACAACAATGATGCAAATCTTTTTAATGGTTCAACTGGAAATGTAGGGAAACAGATCAGTGAGGTGGACAGTAATACCAACCAGATTAGTAAAAACTGTAATAATCTGAAATTTTGTCGGAAACAATCAAGAAGGGATTTTAGAAGTCTTGCCTCACCAACCTACTAGAATTCCTTGAAGGTGCCAACAGTCTTGTAGATAAAAGAGGTCCATTTGATGCTTGGATTTTGACAAGGCATTTCACAAGGTCCAAGGTTAGCCCTTAAGATAACAAGGAACCCACAGGGTAAAAATAAAATTTCTTGTGTAGAAAAATAATCTGTTAGGGAGGCAGAGGACAGAAGTTTGCAGTAAATAGTGATTTTTTCCATAGTAGAGAGATTCACCACCAGTATTTCATAGGCATCTGCATGAGGATATTCAGGATACGAACAGTATATTCAATATATATGCCCTTTTGAAAGGGCATATAGAGTGAAGAGAAAAACCTTCCTAAGTTATCCATGTAAACAAAAAGGTAAACAGAAGACTGGCAAAAAGACTTCATATGACATTGCCTAAACAATAAGATAGCGACAAAATTTGGTGAAGATAAATATGAAGAAATATGAAGTAAGGCAAATGGAAAAGATGATGTATGTTTGTTTATATAAAACTATAGGCTGTGAGCCCAAATTCTGTAGATCAGCTGGGTTGAAAGAGATAATTTGAATTAATACCAATTCAGTCTTCAATTATAGCCAACACAGCAAAGTACCAGAAATAACTAGAAAAGGGCAAGAGAATGGAAAGCAGAGAACACAACTGAAAAACAAACATCAGTCTGTCATGTAAATCCATAATATGCCTACATATTGAATACTGTATGCTAGGCTGGTATCTCCCAAGTCTGAAAAGGTAATAGCAGGAAAGGAAAAGAGGTTAGAAAACCTATGGTACGGGGATTGACAAAGCCGCCTATAAGCCTTCCCCTTGAAAAAAACATGAATGAAGAAGGGTATCACAGTGATCTGTAAAATCATCGATGGCATGGAGGCAGTGAAGAGGAAACAACTGCTCACTGTATCTTCTGATCCAGTACAATGAAGCAAAACAAGTCAGGACATGGCAAGTTCACAGCAAATGAAAGCAAGCAGCTCTTCAAATCAGTGTCAGATGAGACTGGATGAAAACGTTGAACACAACTGTATGGACTTTGCATCTGCCTTGGTACAGCTGCTCTAATGCTCTAAAATATTACACATTCCTGGAAATTACTTCAAGTTCCAGAGACTGCATAAGGATTCAGCTGCTACTTTTTACAACAAAAAGCAGCTTACCTGGTACAGAAACTTCTTTTAGCTACATGCTCTCTTCCTCTTCTCTGTTAGTGCTTCTGTTTCTGTTTCACAGCCAAATCTGTATCATGGAGCTCTCACACACAAAAACTCAAAAGCCAGATCTCTGATAGCAGCCTTCTTGCAGCCTCTTGTCAAAAGCTCAACAGAAGCAACTGTTGCCTCCATTCTTACAAAAGGATGTTGTCCCCAACTCTGAGCCACCATTCTTGTCCTTTGATGTCTTCAAGACACTTAAGGTCAGCAAGTTGCTTGGAGATACATTACACCTCTATGCTTCTTTGGTTCTTGAGTAATTCCAGTTCTTTGCACCACGTAATCAAATCCCATACAGCTTCTGCTCACCTAGTAATACCTACAGAAGAGGCTCTTCAGCTCTGGGATGTTACCAAGAGACATCCAGAAGTTCCCACACATGCTGACTATGCTGAGAATGGAAAGTTGCACAAAGTATACAGGGACACCCGATAGTGGCTTTCAGCCAAGCAGACTACATAGAATACCGGAAGTAGCCCACATTCACTAACTACTCCAGCAATTCCCAGTTTGCTCCAAGACATCAGTAGGTCAACAGTTATCACCTGCTTTCACATATCTAGTGAAATGCAGCTGACTGAGATTGGAACAACTGGGACTAGCTCATTATTAAGGTTTCTTAAAGCATACAATACCTGAATTATTTAAGATAGCCCCTAAACAAATGAAATTATTTTGTGAGTAGATGAAAGCAGCAAAATAAACAATTGAAGAAGAAGCACTTCTAACATGGTGAACTTCTCAAGGCTATTCAATGGCTTTCATTGTTTCTACTAAAACATGGATACAGAAGTACACGTGGGAATAGGTTATGCCCTATGCTTTAATCTGGAGTAAAAGATGATTATCTGCCTTTGTTTCAGGTGGCTGGCAGAACAGAGATTTGCAGTTTTTATATCTGAGAGTGTAGGAAATGTATTCAATTATTACAGGTCAGCAACACCTTCCTGTACATTTTGGTTATAGACAATACAGACAGTATTTTAAAAGGCAGTTTCTCCAGCTTGGCTAGTAGATGACACTGGTGCTTGGAATACATGTATTCTAAAGAAACCAACTATAGATAATCATATAAAAATATTTCCTATAGAGAGTATGCTAAAGTTAATTACGTATCATACAGGAACACCTCCCACTGATGCTACATATATATATACACAGACACTATAGAGAGTGTACTGTATACTCTGGTTTGCTATACTTACATCCATTTTCTGTGTTTAGTAATGCACAACAAAAATCTTATCCTTATTTCAGATAATAATGAAAGGTGTATAAACATCTTACAGATACCTCTACTTTTTATATTGAAATCTTCTCTACAGTCTCAGGAAGAGACACACATCATTAGCCAAGAAAGCAGCTAACTGGCTTGTTTGTCACATTCTGTCTTCCAGCCAGTACTAAATAAAATATCCACACATTTGGACATTAGGAAGATTTCTTTCACTGAATGAGTGATTAGACATTGGAATGGGCTGCCCAGGGAGATGATGGTGGTGGAGGTGTTTAAGAAAAGACAGGCCGTGGCATTCAGTGCCATGGTCTGGTTGGCATGGTGGTGCTGGGTCATAGGTTGGACTGTATGATCTCAGAGGTGTTTTCCAACCTAACTGATACTGTGATTCTGTGATTCAACCTGTAATTTTTTTTTTAATTAATTTCAGGTGCTACTTACATTGGGAATGACCTGGCGGTCGTGTGTTACTAACACTACTCTCAAAGGAAGAGTGGAAGTTGTGTATAGTTTCTTGTAAAATCTGTCTCTCTCGACCCTGTAAAAGAACAATAAAATAAAATAAGGTATTCTTAAATTTCTGTTTAAAAAATCAATTTATTAAGAGTACACAACAAATGTGTAAATATGTGTGTCTGTGTTCAGTATACTATCAGAAATAATAACAAATCCTTACCTTATAGACATATATAGAAAACCTTTTAGTAATCTTTTCCTGAAACTACTAGACAACAATAGAAACATTTTCATTATTTTCTTCCTATCTTTATGGCATATCTTCGTATGGAACATTATCCACCTCCCCTAATTTTTAGCCTCATCACTACTGTTGATACTGACTTAGGGAAATTGCCTTTGTGTTTTGTTTGTCTTAAATTCCACTATCAGAGAGCAAACAGACCTCAAATCTAAAAAAGCAAGAAGAGAAGCGCTATTCACCTGATTACAGAGGAATCAAAACCTGTTATGTTAACCATAGGACACCCTTCTTCTTATACTGCATTCTCTAACTGCACTATTGCAGCCAGATTATTCTTTTTAGCACTGCTGAAATCAATATTCAGAAACTGCAAAATTGCTCATGTTTACAAGTAGCTTGTTCACTGGACTAGGAAAGAGTTATTGAAAGAGAACAGGAAGTGTCACAAAGGAAAACTTTTTACTAGTCAAATACATGGAACACTACATTTGGAAAAGATTATTTTAGCTTTTCTAACTAACATCCACAACTGAATTTCAAAATGTATGCTGAATTAATTATATAAAAAACCTTGAAATAATTTACTATGTACAGTACTTTAAAATGTACCTTTCCTGCATTCAGTTCAGAAATAGCTGCCAAAATTTGCTGCCTTGATCCATCCGTTTTAATACCCAGCTCTTTTAGATCACCATCAGTAAGTGTGAGGAAAGCTTCCATATCCACCTGCATATTAAAAAAAAGGAAGAAATAAAAGGTAACATAAATTTACCTATGCAAAGATTCATTACTACAGGTTAAAAGTGGTTTGTTGGGATTTTTTAATTGTAAAAATGTAATGTAAATATTGTGCAAAAAGAATTTCTAATGAATTACCAGCACCAAATGGTACACACTTTACCACTCTGTTGTAAGGCTTCTAATCTACTGTTAATCATTCAACTAATCATGATAGTACATCTAAAATATTAATGGATTTTTAGGTTTTTTCCCATCAAGTTCTATTAATACAGAATGTATCGTCTCCACAGAAATTCCTCTGCCTACAGTAGCAGCTACTTGAATAAACCTAAGGTTTCTCTCTTTTCTTCACCCTTTCCCCCAAAGTATTTCTGGAATTTCAGAATATTGTGTTTACTTTTCCAGTGTCTCCTGAGACAAACCTAGGATTCGTTCATATATCATTTTTTATTATAGCAACATATCCATAAGGCTGTGATAAGAACAAATATCTGAAACTTTTCATATTGATATAACCTTCACACACTAAGCATATTAATTTCTACACAATGCTCACTTGCCTATCATGCAGAGAAACAATAATAACCCAATATATTGTGATGCAGCTAAATTGTCTGGTCTTGTGCTGAATTTTGAACTCTGTAGCAATGTTAACTTACTGCATGTCCGTTCACTACACTTTTCTTTGACCAAATAAACACACAATATTTGCTCACATCTGATCCTGCCATAAACATTGTAATGAATTACTTTTACTTATTTTCAGCAACATTTCCTTTCATTGCATCCTTCAGTGAGTCAATGTCACAGCTCTCATCTACCACCATGCCTACGCTCCCCAATTAAATTCTCCTATTGCTTATGCACAGCGGATAAAGAAGATAAAGCAGCCATCTCGGTGACTCACACCTTGCTGTTCTCCTTCTGAAAATGAGGTTCCAGCTGTGATTCCAGGGATGATATAGTATGTCCTATGAACTGTTTAGCCACATTGGCTAAACGGTACATATAAAAAAAGCAGAGTGTAACAACAGAGAGAAAAAAAAAACCCTATGTATACAAAAGCTGTAGATCAAGTGTAAAAAGCTCTGCTATTTGCATTATTCTGGAGAATGCCACAAATATCACTTGGTCCATGTTTCAAGGTTCTCTCTGCAACCAGGAATGGTTGTAGAACTTGATTCTGGACCACAAATCTGATGCAATGTGTTATACCCTACTTTCATTAAAATGGTAAAAAAAAAAGATTTTTAAAAAAGACATACCTCCTGTTCCTCAAATATAGGCTGATATTTCTCAAGTGACAATTTTTTAAGGATGCCAGTCAGCTCATCTGTAATAACAGGGGAAAAAAAAAAAGTCAACCCCATAGATTAGAAAATATTGTAATGATCTCAGCATTATAAACTGAAAATATATATTAAAGACTTTATTTCCCATAGTCATTTATGGTAAGAAAAAACCAACCCCATTTATTCTCCATCAGAAATTGAAACATTGGCTTACTCTGTTCTCATTTACTTACATATACTGTAATTCCACCTAGTCTTACCTTGCTAGGATAAACACCATTGTATTGCCCTTTCTACCTCATTAAAAGGAAGAACCAAACCAGTAAGGGCAACTAAGGCACCTCACTGCCTAAAATGCAGGTGCTTGGCCCCACATGGTTGATCCAGATTGTGCAGTTTAGACAGCAGAACTCCTCAAGCAGGCAAAGAGCTGAAAGGCATATTTCTATGCCATCATCCAGGAAGGCAAAGTGTAGAGCAAGCAACCACACACCTGCTCATTCAAAACACTGATACAGCACAGGTCTTTCTGAACCCTCTTCTCCTTATGTGCCCAATATCCAGGCATCTTTAACAGAGCTGAAGTCCAGATAAGAAGAAAACTGGACAGAATTTAAGTTTTACAAGCTCACCTTCCAAGGCTAAGAGCACTGAATATTGTCTTTCCTCTGAAAGCCTAAGGAAATTAAATGTTGCAGGACCTGACAGTGACTCTTCCCACACATTTAAAATGTGATTAGCTAAAAAAATGTAAGTGCACTTTCAGAATAACCTGACATCACCTTTCTTAATTACACACTACATCTCTCAGCTAAAGTTTTCTTTTTATTACTTTGCTGTCACGAGTAACTAACTGTTTTTTCCCATTAAGTATCTAAGTGGTCAGTTAAACTAAGTAGTCAGAGTTAAAATGAAGAACATGAATTATTACATTATAAAACAAGACTATATTTAATATTCTGCATATAAACTCATTTTAAAGACACCACTAGTCCATTACCAAATATACTTTGCTTTAATTTATTTTACTTCTTTATCTTTTGACTTTCCCTTTTCTTTCATCATCACTAGAAACATGAAAAAGAATCTCATATTCTAAGCTTCTCAAAAGACATCAAGTACCTTGAGATAAACACACTTCTGTGTACTATTTTGGAAGACTTCTATACATAGGAGAGTCCACAGACAACTGAAGAGAAAAATTCTAGCTGAGTCTTATTTTCTGCTAGGGTTTTGTTGGCTTTTTTTTTTTACTTTAAATTCAAATAACTTGGTATGCCTAACATGACTTGCAAATGTTGACATGGTCTCAGACTAAAAGCTTTAGTACCCTGACATTAATCCATGGGAAAACGCAATCAGTTTTAAAAATGTATCATGGGAACTTCTCCATATTGTTTGATGAAAAATATCATCTTAGAGAAAGAAAACAGAATTCTCATTGGATGACCCTTAGGTATATTATTAATGTTTTTTTCTTATAGGTTGTTAGTTACCATTCTCATTTTTCATCATGCTGGTGTGCTTAGAACTGTAGGCCATGATATGGGAAGAAACTTCCAGGGTATCTGAGCTCAGTCTTAATGTCATAAACAACTATAACACCAAACACCTTTCACACACAGAGAATGCTTTCAGGTGTAGGCTCTTCACGTTTTCTCTTCCTCTACCCCTCTTCCAGTTCCTGTACTATTACTCTGAGACTGAACAAAACCTGAAACCTCTCAGTTTTACAACTCTTGCTTAAAATGTTTGTCCTGTGCTTCACCACTCTATTTGCTCTACACTTACCTTGTCTCTCCTTACCTCTATCCCTGGAGCAAGCTAAGGTTCTTGGAGCTCTTACTGCTTTTGCCATGTTACTCCTATTTAGCACCTCCTTTTATACAATTCTATAGTAGTAAAGTAAGATTACCTTTCTCCAAGTTTTCAGAGCCTTCTTTTACTCTCACATGGTTTCGTCTTTCATAATTCTCTACATCACTGGCTCTCAGAATAGGGCCATGTTGTTGATGGTCCACCAAATGGTTGCCTAAAAAGAAACAAAGAACATCTTTGAATGCTGCTGCCTACTGTTCCTTCACAGTAACAGTCAATGTAAATCAATTTTCTTACTCATTTAAGTTCACTTGAAAGAAAAGTTAACACTGCAGACCTTCTGTACTTATTCTTCTAATTACTGCTTGGCATATCAGCATTTTTACTGCTGCTGCTGAATCAAACATCAGTAAGAGAAGCCCTTGAATTAAAGGAGCACTTAACTACAAAAGCTTACAAACACCATGAACCCAGAGCTGCTTGGGCTTCTGACAAACAACCTTTTCTCTGCTACAAGGGAACTCACAGTATCCTGGCATTACTGCACGGTCACAAAACCGAGCTTCACTGAGTGAGATGAGAGCAGCTGATGGCTTGGGGAATTCGCTTTGCTATCCAACAGTGAGTTATCTTGCTTTTATGCATCTCTAAATCAGCAACACTTATGTTATCAAGATCTCATTATAAAATGGCACTAAACACGAAAGGATTTGCTCCAGCAGTCACTAGAAAATGTTACAGCTAAGCCATGAGAAGAGGACAGAAAGAAGGTCAAGTATCACCTGTCTTCAGTGTCAAATAGAATTAGTGTTAATGGACAAAGCTGGCCTAAGTGAAAATAAACCAAAATCAATAGAGACAATTTCAGAAAAAACAAAAATAGTACAAAGTGCCTTCATTCCTTATTTAAAAAGTTCTCTGTCATGTTCTTTTCTTCACTTTTTTTTTGACATATTTACAAGAGAAAGCAAAGTTATTGATACCCTGTTTCCAATGCAGTAAAATGACTTTTTGAAAGTTGTAATCTAGACCTAAAAGTGTAATTTAAAAGATACTAATCTTACCGGAAAAATAGTAACATCATCATTCTTTCTTAGGACTTTAAGTTAAAAAGAGGTTGCAATAAGATTATTTTTACAATTCAGAAAAATAAATGCACTACAGCTCTTAACTTCACGTAGGTATGACTTGCTATGGATGAAAAATATATCTCTGTAGTGATGTGCTTTCCTGCATTTCCTAAGAAAAAAAAAATCTAGTGTGGAGAAATGCATTTTATACCCTCAGCAAAGGGTGAAAAACAGGACTTAAGCCATGAAGAGGGAAAATGTGGCCACATAACACTGGCCGACCTAAATATTCTATGCTAGCTTTTAGGTGATACCAGTCTCTCTGTAAATGGAAAGAAACACAGGTTTTGGGAGAGAAAAACAAAGTTTGTGCGGGAACACCAATCTCACTGTTAAGAAACACCATAATATATTCTAGAAAGAAGAGAGACCTCACCCTCATGCAGACACACACTAGTCCAGTATAGTTATAGCTTTAAACACGTAGTATTCTCGATGAATGGATCTCAAGTAATTCCAGTGAGCTACTCACCATCCTCTGTAATAGTACCACTGCTGGAGCCATTGCTCTTGGCTTGTCTGTGAGAAGAAGAGACAGAAGACTCTGCATTTTGAATCTTATGAGATGGGGAAGGTGATGGAGAAGGTGTGAGAGTTGGTGATGTGCTTTTAGACGTAGATGAAGTCCCAGATGGAGGTCTTTTGTTCATCTCCAGTTTTTGCTGCAGTTAATGATACAATCATTTCAGTTAAAAAATAATTCAAAAAATGTTTACCTATACATGACGCTTCAATATTACTTAAGTTGTGTACCATTTCTGAGAGCATGTAGTCACAACAATCTTCTGCTTGATTTATATTGAAATAATAGAAGCAATAGTGATTTTATCCCAGATTAAAGTGTCTCATCTCAAAATTATCAAGAAAAATACATTTATTAAGGCTGTAATTTTGTAATAGGAAAATTATTTCTTGTAAAGAAAAACTGCCAACAAACACTACAATTTTTCTTTTTCTAAAAGGACTATCATGGTTTAAGTACAGGTGACACCTATGCACCACACAGTCTCTCACTCATCTCCCCACCTCCCTTGGAATGTGCAGAAGCAGAAGTAAAACTTGCATTAGAAATAAAAACACTTTAATAACAGAAACAAAGTAAATTACTTTGACTTGAAAACAGGGATTTTCATTCAGGGATTTAAGTCTCAATTAAAGATTTTCAAAACATATGAGATGCTAATTTAAAGTAGCACTTCATGCTGGATTAACCAGAAACATGTAGCAAGCACAAACTAAGTTTCGGGCGCATTAAACCCCTTGCTGCACTGGAATGAAAGTTTCCAGCCAATCCTCAAATTTATTATTACCTAACAGGAGTCAAGTGATTTATTAAGAATTTAGCAAATATTTAATACATTTGTAGCCATGGAAAACAGGAAAATACATGAGTTAAAATGGGTAGTAAGAATATATATATATGTACACATATCAACAGTCTTTACCAAAAACCATCAATGCACTTCATCTCCTTTGATCTACATATACCTTTTGATGTCTGCACTGTATGACCCAAAAAGAAGGTGATTTTTTACTGTATTCCTGAATTCAGAGTTTAAATACCTTTTGTCACTCAGGCTACTACAACAAACTGATAAAAAAGTTGATCTAGGTAACAATGCAAGAAATGAGAATGACAGTGGATCCTGTCTTTACAATTTTGCTTCTGTGCTGTGGCATAAATGGAACATTTCTAGTTAATGAAAAAGACGCACATTTAAAAGATAAAACTCATTTGAGTGGTAACATTCTTCCCATTACTCTATCCTATGTCAGAATGTAATACTTCCTTAGCCCTGCACTGAATTGACTAGAAGTAATGTAGTATGATACAAACTTGAGAGCTCCTTGAAGAGCATCATGAACTCATTTCAACTTTCAGTTCCAAATTTCCATCTAAATTGTTATTGGCCATTTGTGTTGCAGAATGGTCTTCCCTCCCTAGCACACTGTCTGCATTTATTTAAATTACATCATCTTGTAAAATGTTATTCATTTTTTTCTTTTCCTTTCTTTAAAGCTTGCACCATCTCACCCCTCATGGGTAAGTTTTGCAAAATTGATCAGTGTAATATCACTGCATTTTTAGATCAGCTATTTCCAAGTTTAGACAGCATGATCCTAATGGGAGGACACAAGCCATTCCTCAATGGATATAGACATTAAATTTCCACCATTTACATTGCTGATTACAATAACACACTGCTAGCTTTTGCAGCCAGTGTGGATCCATATTTGATTGTGTTCTCCCACCAGAAATCTCCAAAAATCACCTCAGTTGTGTGATACATGAATATCTATAGTGAGATCCACACTATGACATGTTTTGTTACTAGTGGATAGAATGAAACTCATCTAAACATCTAAGCAAAGAGCACATGAAAAAGCTTCAAGCCTTTCCAAAATAGTGGCATAAATGTTGTTTAAAAATCTTTTCAACAGCCTTTCCAGAAGATGATCTGCAGCACATTGCACTTCACTACTTTTTTATCCCCTATTTTATCCCACTGTGAATGGAAACAGCAGGTTAACTTCTAAGTGGCAGCATTGCTGCAACAAAAGACCACCGGATCTGCAGCCCAAAGCTCACAGGCACAGGTATTATCTCTTGGTGGGATGATTAATATAACTGGAGAAAAATGAGCCTTTTGGGGGGCATACAAGGAGGTCTTCTGAAATTATTTCCAAGTTAAAAACAAGCTGAGAGGACATGCTGAGAGTTTAATTAAAACATACTGGTCAGACCACCTCTGAAAGAAAAAGCATTTGGTAGCTGCTCTGCAGAGAAGACTTTAATGAGGGAAGAGGATGATAAAGGGGTTTTGTCTACAGGAAAAAGAGATGGATCATTTATAACTCAGGGAGCAGTTCCACAGGACAGAAAGGGAGGAAAGATTACTATATGCCAAAGAATTGGTAAGAATCCTCAGACTCTGGTGGTCCAGCTGAGCTAGAAATTTTAGCTCCCAATCTCATCTTTGAAAAGCAACCAGCAGCCCCTCCAGAATCAGGACTGACAGATCAGAGACAAAGTGACTATTCAAGGAAACTGTTTCAGCATTGGCAGTTGCACCTTTTCTTTTTCTGATTTTTTTGTCCTCCAGAAATTTCCATGTAATTTTTGAACAACTTCGAAATTTCATTTATCATTTTTTTGTACTGATTAAATACAAATATTGTGTACTGTTGCCATATAAGACATCACAGAATAAGATTACAAAAGTATTAATTTTATACTCTGGTCATTTTTGTTTCCTCAGGCAAAATTTGAAGAATCTCACTGAAAGATGCAAACAAAACAAAATGAGCTGCTTGGAGATTACATAAGGAAAAGTTGGAGAAATTTTGCTCTTGCTCACATATTCTACCATTTCCAGACTACCAGGCATTAGAACATAAACCCCAAATGTTGTGTTTTCCTTCTCTTGCTCTCTGAAATGCAATGCTTCTCTATGTAAATAAACCCATCAATTTCTCAATAGCATGTCACATCTTCTGTTATGATGCTGCTTTCTAGTTTGTGTCTCTGCAGATCTTGAAGATTTAAAACCTTAACCATCAAAAATGTTGTACAAAGCAGTTAAGAACTTCAAAGTACATGCACAAAAATGTGCAGGTCACGAGAACAAAGCTGTTCCAGGGAATTTATAGGTAAGTCAGCACAAACAGTAGGGCCTCAGGAGCAAAACCCGACTTTGGTGATGACCTACTCTTTAAAAATAACACCAGTGGAGCAGACTGGTTATGTGTATATTCTTGTGGTCACCATATCCTGGTACAAATTATGTCATACTCTGCATTCAGGTTGAGCCTTTGAAGGGAAACTAGCTAGAGGAACTAACTATACCACTTCAGGGTAAAATCCAGGAATAACTAACATAAAACACTATATCTGGTCCATAGGAAGAAATAATGAGAAACCGTAATAGTGCAGATCTACCCTAAAATCAAGCATTACATTTACTGTTTTTTAAAATAGAGTGAAATTATTAATAATGTTTTATTATTAGGCTTCATCTTCTGTAAACTTGCATTTAAAAATAAGATCTGTAGAGCAGAAAAGCTTCCACTAACAAGTGTACATTCTTTTTTGGCTGTGCAATGCTGTGCACCAGCCACCCACGACTGAGATATGACCTATTAGCCAATTTGGAGTGCAAAATTTTACATTTCCCATTACCTTTACAACTTGTCCATTGCCAACAATCTGAGCACACTGCAAATCCGACACAGTAGATGAAGGAGTTGACTGGACTGGACTATGCTGTTGGCTGGGTTTCTGTTCAGGTAAGCCTGCTGCTTTTCTTCTTTGGGCTGCAATCTGAGACAAAACATTATCTGCACTACCACCTAAAACAAAAAACAAAATAAACCCAGTAAAGGAAACCATAATTTTGAAATGTTTGTTAACTCTCAAACATTCACTTTCATTTAAAAACTGACTGGATGAATCATGAGACAATTGCAAGGTTCAGATCTCTCCAGCAGCTTCCAGAATAAAGAACAGAAGTCAGTAGCAGAAGAGGGAAGCCAGCCCTGTCTATACACACACAGAGCTGACTTTCATACCCTTGGATATAGTTTTCATAAGCCACTTCACCATATTTTCTTCAACAACTACCAGGTACAATGTGTGCAGCTTTGGTTTAATTGAAAACTGCTTTTTATTTCAAACAAAAAGTAAGCAACAGTCACAGGAGTCAGCTCTATGACACGCATGGTGCAATGAGCCAGCATCCACCTGATTCCCTGTGGGTGGATCCAGTAAAATCTGCATGAGATGGGCTGACCACTGAGACTTCTGTAACAGATGTGAGGCTCTTCTTCCCTTTTGTAGGTGTTTGAAGTCCAATCCTGTGTCCGCTAAATTTACAGAAGCTTTGTTTCTACAATGGTAGAAGCGCTCAGAAAAGGTTTAATATCTTCTACCATCATCACAAACACTAATTTTTTAACTGAATCGCATACAAATTACTTTCTTATTAAAAATGGTACCTGATCTGTTATGCAGTTCTCCTCCATGCCTGTTAATTCCTGCAATGTTATTAGATCCACCAGAAGAATGGGGAGAATGGTTGAAGTTATTGGAATTTGAAGGAGATGCTGGTCTTCTTGCAAATGTTGGTAATTTGACTGGTCTAGTACCTTTGCTAACAGATGTCTGGAAAACAAAATGAAAAATAATTTGTTCTTTCTTGATTGAGAAAAATAAAGAGCAAACTTCAACTGCTATTTTATTTATCCCAAGTTCTGAAACTTCCACTGAAGAACAAAGGGGATAGCAGAAAGAATCTTATTCTACGTATACATATATACTGAATATATACATATATAAATATATATATACTGAATATATTTATTCAATGAAATAAATTACACCACATTAAGCCATTAATTCTTCTTAATCTTTGGCCAACAAAAATGAGCATATATGATGCACTTGAGATATGATATACAGTATTATGAGCAGTGGGGAAGAAAAAATATTATCCCATGTGAAATTTCTTTCCTGCAGAATCCTGGCTTTGACCATCTTACAAAACAGCTACCACCTTCCCATCCATCATATCTTTGTTTCTTACAAACTAAGCTGCAAGAAGTGATATAAACTTTCCCTCCACCAGTTGCATTTTTATATTCCCGGCAATCTAAACAGCCAGCTGCATTACTTTATTGAGTTTTATTAAGTGAGGCACTACTGATCTAGCGATACACTACTCAAACCCTCAGCCACATCCTCCTTCATTTCTTTTGCTTTTACACCATTGGCCACTGCCAGCCACTTGACATACGAGCTTTTGCAGCTCAGCTTTTTAATGTTTCTTAATCTGTTGCTCAAATAACTTCTTCCATCTCTGACTTACTGTTTCCATCCTTCTATACCCTCAGCAGGACCCTTCTTTCCTCACAGAAGGACTGTTGGCTGGTCCTCCCCTACTTTGCCTGCTCCTCACTTTATACACATGCCAATTATCCAGTTATGTTATTATAACCATCTTTTTTGGGATGATAAACACTTACCTTCCTGTTATGTCACTTTCCTTATTCTGCCTTATTCCACCTAAATCACCTCTACTGGTATTAAGCTAGCATCCACATAAAAAAGGAAAGAGAAAAAAATTCCTCCTAAATGTCTTCATTGTCCCGTGTCTAGAACTGTCATTGAAACACAGTTCTGGACTTGTCTTCTCTACATCTAGCCATTACAGTCTACAGTTAGGGGAGAAAGCACTTCTCCGTTTTCTCCAACTATGAAAGAGAAGGCTGTCAAGGTTGTTTAATTTCCTATCTCAAGTCAAACCACCTATTTTTCTCTTGGTTTGCATTTTCACTGAAAACACTGTAGAATCAGGCAAGCTCCTTCTATAAAAAAACAGAAATAATCAAAACTTTTTCCAGTTTTACAGTATTTCCAACTTAAAGCTGTGTGCCTTCAAGTCCACTTGATCACTACTTGCTACAATTTTATCTATTCCTAATCTTTCAGAATATTATGTCTGTATACTGGTCTTACTGATATTTCTTCCCTCCTGCTCAGTTCCTAAAAATTGAGCAATTTTCATTCTTTTTTACTGTCCCTGGTCTTTTTTCAAATCAGAGCAGTTTCTACCACACTGTTGGTGGTTCTGGTTAACAGCAAAAAAAACCCCAAAAAAAACAAAACCACAATAAACCAACCAACCAAACTCCCCAACAAAACAAAAAACCAAACAAAATCAATGACCCCCCAAAACCAAACCAAATTAAAAAAAAGTTGCTTCACTTCATACAGAACTTTTGTTTCATTATGTTCCTTCCATACAGATGTGCA
>VXBC01005970.1:767212-788137 GCA_013399945.1 Ploceus nigricollis | reverse complement strand
CAAACCACCTATTTTTCTCTTGGTTTGCATTTTCACTGAAAACACTGTAGAATCAGGCAAGCTCCTTCTATAAAAAAACAGAAATAATCAAAACTTTTTCCAGTTTTACAGTATTTCCAACTTAAAGCTGTGTGCCTTCAAGTCCACTTGATCACTACTTGCTACAATTTTATCTATTCCTAATCTTTCAGAATATTATGTCTGTATACTGGTCTTACTGATATTTCTTCCCTCCTGCTCAGTTCCTAAAAATTGAGCAATTTTCATTCTTTTTTACTGTCCCTGGTCTTTTTTCAAATCAGAGCAGTTTCTACCACACTGTTGGTGGTTCTGGTTAACAGCAAAAAAAACCCCAAAAAAAACAAAACCACAATAAACCAACCAACCAAACTCCCCAACAAAACAAAAAACCAAACAAAATCAATGACCCCCCAAAACCAAACCAAATTAAAAAAAAGTTGCTTCACTTCATACAGAACTTTTGTTTCATTATGTTCCTTCCATACAGATGTGCAGTCTTCCTAAGCAGCACTGCTTAAAAGGACAAGCCATTGCTGAAACAGTGGGTTAAAAGTAATTTCTAATTAGAAACAGAGTGGCTCACCAGTCAGCAGGGCCAGGGTATAACACAGTATTTTCGTACACATTTAGTTTGCTTACTATATCAGAGTTCCCACTGCTGTTAAAATCATGCTTGATTGCTCTCTGTGGCCAGGCAGTTCTCATCTGCTCAGCTTTGCCATCTTTGCTGAGTCGGGTTCGGTCAGAATTCCAAAGCTCAAAGCTTGAGGGTGGTAAGAAAGGTGGTATCACTGCTTTCAGCTTATCACTGGGCAGCCTGGTAAATGGAGCACTACTCCTCAGCTGAGAAAGGGGAACAAAGAAAAGGAGGGGGGGAAGAGTCATTTCTTAAGGAAGTTCACTGGGATTTGGTGATGTAGTTTCAAAACAATAAGTTAAGCAAAAAGATGACAACACATTTAAACAGAACAGAAATGAGACACAAAAGTACTATTTGAGGTGAAGTACAACACATAATAACAAGAGAGAAACCAACGCACATTGTGGCACCCCTCAGTATTATGCTTATTCATTTGATACAATGAATAAAGCTCATTAAGCGGCAGAAACTGTCTCTTCCTTAACTGGGCTAAATATTGCTCAAGTTGACTTTCACAAGAATAACAACCAATTTCCAAAGAAATAACAATGTAGTCCTCTCTGTATTCCCAGACAGGATGACTGGAAACAGTGAGCAACTGCATGTTCCTTCTGTATGTGTACTGCAGAAAGAGATAAAAACACCACAACTGATTTTGCTCCCTGGAGTTCCATCAGTCAGTCATATCAAAAGTTCTTACAAAAGAACTCAAATTTCTTACAAAAGAACATAAAGATAATAACCAGCCAAATTTAATGACATCACCAGGGAGTAAGCTGCAGGGGAATATAAAGCTACAGCATAACAAAAGAAGAAATAGAATAACACAAATACACCTCCCAAACGAAATATTTCATGGCTGCCTCTACTACTAATTTCACACCTCCATTGTACCATGTTCCATCCATGTTTTCCTCACTTCATACTGCTTGTAAGCAACTAAGCAGCTGTTCCATCAAACAAAGGATCAAACAAAGGTATGGGTAACTCTTGAAAGAGGTCAGTACAGCTTCTATATCACACGACTTTTAGTACTTTCTAGTCTAAGAACTACTGGTATATCAAAGCCGATCAGTTCATGTCTAGTGACTACAAACAAGCTCTTTTTCTAGAAGTGACTTGGACAGGAGGCAAAAAACTGTCAAAATTATGGGAGTTACACAACCCTCTGAATTAGGTTGAAACACCAAGAACACTGCAACATACCATAGTTGTCAACAATTCATCATCCTTTCCTCCTTTCACAGTGTTTGCACCTGAAAAATACATAAATTATGTTTTGTTGTTTACATGTTTCTATTTCTGTTTCTAAGGCTAGCTCTTTGTTTTTAAACAATCAACAGCTTTACCCTCAGTACACACACAGTATGAAGATTTCCAATGATACTCTCATGCACCTCAGCTAAAGTTAAGCCAAGTCTTACTTTGCATTGCAGACATTGGGGGATTTTCATGGAGAGCTGTATAATTTCAGTAGATGTACAAACTGGGCTTTTCCAGTTTCTTTCTTTTCAGAATTATTATTTGCTTAAATAAATTTGTCTTCATTACATAAATTAGTTTATGGAGGATACTAACACTTTTCAGTGACCTGTCTTAATTTAATGGCGTTTCCTAAAGAACAGTAACATGGTTATATTAGTATTTTCCTGCTTAAATGCTACTGCATTCAGCATGATCAACAATGAGTACAAGCATCTCTCCTCCTACAGACTACAAATACATTACATTTTTTCACTTATACTAAGCTAAAGCAGAACTAAACCAATAAATCAGAAATAATATCATCCTGACTACCCCACAAGAGCTCATTTCCCACAAGACAACTCTGCCTTTACCACTAGCTTTGTTATTTGTGTTCCAAGCTGTAGCAGCATCAAGGTTTCCAGAGATGTCTGTATCACTGTGTGAGGCTACTTTTATAGTGGAATTTAATGATGGTTCAGTCTCATCCGGAAAAGGCACAAACTGATTAGAAGGAAATCCATGGCGCAATGTCTGAGTCAACTTCAGCTTGCGGAATCGATTGGACATCCTGCTCCACCAGGACTAGATTGATAAAAAGACACAACAATTTAGTTCCAACTAAAAGAAAAAAGAGGAAAAGAGATGTATAATTAAGCAATCCTTACAGAAGTGATAATTTTACCAAGGGGTTTTTTAAATAAGCTAAAAAGCAATGTTAAAGTGGCTTGCAGTTACCAACAGAATCCTTCAGTGTAATTTGCACGTGTAATAATTATCTCTTCCCTTATTTTTCACGTGGAAAATATTTTAAAATGTTTTTCCACAGTATCTGGAAGGCCAAAGTAGACAGAAGTATTAGGGCAATTTGAATAGGGAATTTTTGCAGCTACATAGAAAATATTTAATTTTCCCATTAACTTCCAATTTCACCATCTATTTTTACTCTCTCTGGAATCAATGAGTGGCATCTCTATTTTCTGCTTTTTAGAGGTGTACATATAAGCTTATGTAATCTGCATCAAAGCTTCTCACCAAGATTTTCAAAACCAGTGGAAGAGTTCTGATCATATTTCTGTCAAACTAAGGATCCACAATCCATACAGAGCTGCTATACAGATAATTTAACCAGACTGGGAAGACTATAAACTGAAAAAGAGCAAGGCAAGGAAATAGCAGCTGTGAAAACAACATAAACCTTAGGACTATGTACCTATAACCTCCATCCATACAGATATCACATATGTGGAAACTGTTATGCAAAAGGACTTTGCTCAAAATAAAATTTATTCAAATATTCACAGACTTGCACATTTTCACAGGCAGATAGTGCAAGCTGCTTCAAGTCTTCAGCAAGATATTTGTCTAGACTATACAAAACCTATGCCATTTGCATCAAAAATTATGTAGCTTCTAGGTAAATCAGATTGTAAGTACCTTCTGATTATTTCTTAGTAAAGTTTCTCCTTCTCTTTCTGGAACACTTTTTAAAAAAACTAATGTTAAAGTAACAACATTTCATCAGGGTAGCTTTAGGTGACAGCAAATCCAGGTAACAGCCGTGTCTCATGATACATATTTTTCTCTCTTCTTGGCAATTAATATTTTTCAACTACTCACTGATATATGTCTTTGCAACTTTTTTATACTTATCCTCTACATATTAATCCTTGTAGCAGAAGACCATTAAAAACATTTTAGATCTGCACACAGCATTAGTAATGTATAGAGTTCTCAGACCTCTGTATCTCTTTGGTGTCACAACTAATAAAGATTTCCATTACTTTCAGCAACAAAGAGCTGATGAAAAAAGGCAAGAGAGACAAATAACTCTGAGAAAGCAACAAAACCTACAGTTCAGCATTTTTTCACCTTCCAAAAGGAACTGGAAGTTCATCTAGTTTTAACACAGAGTACTACCCTGCTTCTGGTGAGAAAGATCACTTCTAACTGCCCATCATCTCTTACTCCTACTCACAGTGCTTTTTCTCCCTGAATATACACTCACACCACAAACTACCCCAAAAAGGAGTAAATACAGCCACTGTGTTACCAGACAAAAACCACTGCACTCTGACAAGAAAGTAATGACACTGGAGAGGTTCATCTTGTCTTCTAGTGTTCACAGTATGATGGTCTGATCTCTGGAGTTTTTAGTTTGCTGTTGCAGGAGTTTGCAGCCTCTCTATATACCCCTACCACATCACACATGTACAGAAGCTGTAATAAAGGGCTCTAAAAAGACTGAGGCATTCAAGTAACAAAAATTCACTTCTGGTTAAAAATAGTGTCTATAAAAAGGCTGAAATCTAGCAGCAGTGGGAGAAGGCAACAGTATCAAAGAACTAGAAAAATGGTGTTGCCATTTCAGAAATACCTTAGACATTTGAAACAATGCTAGGAAAAAAAGAGTAAGAGGAAGAACTGGAAATCTCTGCCCTCAAACAATTTTAATCTAAAATAGAAACTGAATGTGGTAATTCACACTGCTCTAATACTGACACTGAGAGTGTAACTTGCTGAAGAAGAACATGCAGGAAGAAAAAAAAAGGAAATAAAATTTTTGCATATGGAAAAGGGACAACTTTGATTTTGAGGCTGTTGGGAGGAAAGGGTTAAAATCAAATAGGAGAAGAGAAGGGTTTCTGCTCAAAGTGACCTTTCAGCTGGGAATGCTAAAAATGTAGGTGTGGAAAACTCCATTTATTACGCCTAGTGTTGTTCATTGTCTGCCTGACTGGAGAAGTAGAATTCCTGTGTAGAGGTAACACACTCTCACAGCCACACCTGAAGCCTTTAGTTGTAGGATGAACTAAGCCTACTGGAGCCTGGGTCCCTGTGTGCCTCTGACACCCAGCCTTGTCGTTGAGGTAACAAAATAAATCTTCTCCTTGCATTTCAGCTGTGGCTTGGTGGTTGCCTTGATTACCCACCTGTGTTGATTCACACAGAGGCCATGAAATGGTAAGAAACAAAGCAGTTAACAGTTCTTGTGTGATAGAAGTGAAGAATCAGATCATGAATATCCACCACATTATCAGCAGGTAAAGGAACAGAGGCCAATATTGCACACAAATTAAAAATAAAAGAAACACATCACAAAATAAAAAGTCTACTAGTTAATGACAAAAGTGATCAAAGAAGAGGTGAGACTGAAAAGCATTTTTTTTTTAAACTTCATAAGCAGCCTACCTGTAATCAGATGTTTTAGTATGAGTACCAGTAACAGAAGGACGGCAGGAATATATGTGCATTTGCTTAACAGAGTAAGAGTATTTAAATGAGCTTACACAAATTAGAGCCAGACAATATTGATTAAAATTACCCCAGGTTAATTATAGGCAACATGACCTCTGAATAAATATTGATTATCTTCACTAAAAAGTATGGAAGAAATTACAGAAATCAGGCAAAAGGCAAATATACAATCACTGAAAAGGGAAAATCTGAAAATTTACTGATCGAAATGCTTACCACGAAAAGGCATAACTGAAAAAACTTCATATGTCATCACAGCTCATAAGACACAGCCAGCATAGCTTTGTTGAAAATAAACTCTACCAAATGAATCTCTTTTTGACAGAGTAACCAGTCAAGTGAGCAGAAGGGAGGAAAAGTTGGAATGCAGCTTGACTTTATTAAAGCTTTTATTGCTATTTCATGTAGCATTCATCAAACAATTAAGAAAAATATGGTTCAAGTAAAATTAATAAAGGGAAAAGACCACAGCCAAAAAATGACACAAATTGTGAATTATTTGATCTCAAATTGGGAGAACATACTTTGTGCAACAGGTTTGGGAATGTTCACTAATAACTGCAACAATGAAACACAACATATTTTTCTGCAGTCTATGGAAGACATCCAACTAGACAGTTTTGTAAACACTGCCAAATTGACATTTTTCAGTAGAGGTCAAGCTGGCATGCAAGAAGAAATCAAGTGTACTAATGTAGGAAAAAAAGCAAGGAACAAAGCAGGTGTACTAAAGAAAAAAAAATTAGTCACAACATAGCAGAAACTAAGTATAGATGCACAGTGTAACTGCTGCTGCTGCAAAAAAAGTGAATTTCACTGGTAACAGGAAACACATCTGTGACGTAGTTTTTATATGCCACTAAGTGATACTGTGACCCTGGTCAGAATCTCACCACTCATTTTAGAATCCTCATCTCGACAGATGAGGATACAAACTAGAAATAGTCAAAAGTTTAGGAATCAAAACATACAAACAAGGAAAAGTGCATTAATCAATTTTGCTTAGACTAGAAAAAAAAGATTGAATATGATAGTTCTCTAAGTATTTATACAGTTCTTATAAAAATTAAAGTGACCACTGAACAAGACTCAATCAATTTAATAGGCAACAAAAGAAAAAAATTCAGGGTGAAAAAAATTCTGACCCAAAAAAGCATCAAGCAGTGGAATTGGGTGCTGATGGAGAAACCATGGGATCAGGGGATCTTCTTCACCACAGTGAAAGAAGAGCGAACTGAACATCTGCAAAGATGCTCTTGGCATGTTTATTCTGTCTCCTGATGTTAAGGCAAGTGAGCTTCAGGAATTCCCTCACACTTTTACATTTCCATGATCCTGCAGACCCCACACTCAGTCATTTGCACTGATCTAGGCAAAAAAAAATGCTGTACTGGCCAAGTTGCCATAAGTATCTTTTGTTTACAGTTCCAGCTCACCACAGAGCAGTTGTAGTTGTGTGCTACAAATCCCAGGAGAGGTCCCCTCACCACAGCCCTCTCTTCACATGCTGGCCCAAAGAGACATGACTGTTATGACACTGCCCTTCAGCCAGAAATCTAAAAACATAATTTTTACCCTTTTTGAGTATTTGTAAGAGTAAGATATGTAAGATACTCATGGTCAGACAGGCTGATTAGTAAAGCATTAAGAAGTGATAGAAGAATGGATTACATAGGCTTACAGGTCATATTTTTATAGAACTATACAGAATACAATTTCTGCTGGAAAAAAGAGTTTGATTATGACTAGTAAGCACTGTAGTCTCTGTAGTTCTGTAGTTTTGAGGCCAAATACTTAAATATCCCACTTAATCATGAGATCTATTTCTAGGCACTGAAATGCTTCAATGCAAACTCTTCCCACTGCCTTACCACCTGATGAAAAGGAAGTTGAATACGTGCTACACTCCACAAAACCAGAACACACTGTCAACAAGGAATTCAGGAACACATACAACTCCCCAACAAACCCAGTTACATAATAGATCCAAAACACTTCTTAGCAATTGTTTTTTCTGCTTATACATTACAAGAATTTATGAGTTTTTATCAAGAATTAATATATTTACCTTTAGGCCTCCTTTGTCATCTGGCAACATTGGGATATTTAAGGATTGCCTACTTCTGGAACAAGGCAGAGACGATCTGTTGTTCAGTTTATTCTTGTCTTTATCTACTTGCATGCATGCTGATGCCAGTAACCTTACAAGCTCTGTATCTAAAAAGAAGCAAATTAAGATAATGTTTGGCCTGTTTTGCTTTCCCAAATTACAACCGATGCACTGACATTTTCCCTGTAAATCCCATATAAGTAGCAATTGATCTACCTCTCAAACACAAAGCAGATGAACCCCCAAACCTTCTTTCTTTCTTGACCTATTTTCCCCTGTCTTCTCCCCACAATTTGGGCTGCAGTCCTATCATCTCTCTAAAGGTATTTATCAATATAAATAAGCATGCTACTCAGCTGGAATCAGTCATGTGTGACCAAGTGAACTGCCTCCTCTCACACTTTGTACAAGTCAAAAACAATATCGAGATGTTCCCTTTTCTCACCTGGCAGAGAAGAGAGTAGAGAAAAATGAATATTCTTTCTTCAAGCGCAGGTTGCAGAAAAGAAGTTCGAAAGTAAATCCCAAAGAGAAAGAAGATGTTCAGCCTGGACAATGAAGGGACTGAAAAGAAATGGTAAGAAAAAGATGGACAAAAAAGAAGTAAGAAAAAAGTAAGAGGACGAAAAAAGAACAAGCATGACAGGAGACAGGAAAGCAAAAAAAAAAGAATTTCTGTAAATCTGCATTTTGTACAAGGTAGGATTTTCAGAAAGGCAGAGAGAACTGAACGAGAGAGAAAGAAGTAGCAAGACAAACTACTCTGTCACAGAAGTTACTTCTAAAATAATTCTCTGTATTTATTGTCTAAAATGTTGTACTATTAGTGATCTACTTTTGACATATAAAACAATCTGCTAGTAACCAAGACCACAATAATGTGTAAATTCAGAGACTTCATTAGCAGTAATGGGTTTTGGCTTCAGATAAATCAATTCAGGTACCAAAGAAGGTTAACATCAACAAATTATACATGTAAAACAAATTGCAACAAAAACTAAATGCGTTTCATTCAAGCCTCCCCAGAGCATGCTGCCTTGTCCTACAGCACTCCCACACAAACAACCTGAACCCTGAGGTGTGATTTATTCTCAGCCTTTACAGAACTAGCTGGAGGTTCAGCCAGAAGTTCCCAAGTTCTGTTCCTACTGTGCTCTCTTTGTCCTGTCTCTTTGCTGCTCTTTTCAAAGGGACGATTCCTAGCTCCAGCTCATAGCTCTGTGCTAATGACACTACAGAATACCAGGGCCCTCACAATCAAATGCCACTCAGCTGGCTCTGGTGACACAAACAGCACAGTTTTCAAATATCTTCAGAACCAAAGGCAAGAGGAATGCACAAAATCTGTTATCCCATTAATGTACACACTCATCTAACCAATTAAACCCCACCACTTTCAGACAGTGTCCTTTCTTGGTCCAGTCTGGCCTAGACATGAGAGGATACTTCCTAGCAACTGCAATATATTTTCTACATTGGCAGGAAAGTATATTTGTTTATATTGTACATTTCTCCACAGCATTTTGAAATAGCATACCTGGATCAGTCAGCAGCATTATCAGGTCAAAAGCTGTGTATCCATTTTTTGCACGAAGGTTAACATCAGCTCCTTGATTTAACAAATACTTTACAACATTTTTGTTTCTTTAAGGGAAGAAAAAAAGGCATTGATCATATTAAAGAACAAGTAAATGAAGAACGAAACCCCCAATACTCCATTTGCAACCTTTTATAACACTGTTTCTCAATCAGAGATCAGTTTTACACATTCTACACCTAACTTAGTGTAAAATTTGTTCACAAGCGCTTCAAAAGCTCCCACAAGTCCTTTATCAGTCACATTTACTCAGTACAAATTACATTAATCAACATGCAGAAAGTTAGCCTTAAAAGCCTAATCTGAATAGTCAGCTTCCTAAGCTGATCCTTTGGAAGTGACTGCAATATGCTGCTAAACACCTTTCAAACGAAATTAATGCCTAGGGCAGAAAAGCATGGATGGAATGACAAAGATGGAATGACAAAGGACATTTCAGTAGTCATCATATGCCATCACTAATACTTCAATGCAACCTCATTTTCACAACCTGCACATTAAAAAATTGCATACAGAAAAGCCAAATTGACTGAAGATAACTTATAAACTTCAAACAGTACTTCATCTAATTACAGCTATAAATTTTATAATTGAGAAGGCACATTATCACTTCCCTGAGGTGTTTAAAATGCAAAAACAATCAGCATTAAATGTCAACCAACACAAACACCTCCAACAAAAGCTCCTCAAAGCTAGCTGCATGCAAGACACTCACCCTCCTGTTCCAGTTAGCCCCTCTCCCCTCTGATACACCTGAGTAAATAAGCAGGACTTGCATTGTGAATTAAAAACAATACTTCAATTCAGCCTACGAAATAACTGAACAGACAACAAAGCTAGGGAAAATATATTTAATATTAAAACTCTTGAACAGTGACTGACCTTGTATAAAATCAAACTCTGACATGCATAAGCAACACAGAGAAAAAACATTCTCAAGCACCAACAGGTAACTGCAAATTCTAATAATGAAGCTGAAAAATGGATCTCAACATCTCCACTTCAGAGCATCATTTCTCATTCAGATGACATTTCCACTCCTGAACTCACTCCACACAAAATCAACCTGAAATGGAGGACGATTGTTACTCCTCTCTTCTAACAAAAATTCTGCTTATCCTCACCTCAGCTCCTCTGCATTTCCTATTACTTTCCTACTCTTCTTTAAAACTATCATCCCTCCATCCTGCTTTCCAGTCCTGCACCTTGAGAGCACACAGAGACACAATTTTTTAGTGCCTCTGTCTCAGAGAGACCTTGCCTGCTCCCTCCTTCAAGCCCAAGACCCTTCACACTATTGGTGGTCCTGAGGAAGGGTTAGCTGAGGATCTGTGGAGCTCAAAGATTTCCAGATGTTACGAAAATTTGCAACTCTCCATGCTAAGAAAAAGGCTCAGATGCAAAGTATAGAATTACAAGGATAAGTGTTTATTTATGCACATGAGGTATACCACCCATACTGAGGCACTGTGAATGTAGCTTTACACACAGGGCTCTTGTACACTTCAAGTGTACTACCTCCACTTGTACTATGATTGTTCATCATAGTAAAACTTAGCACAGCAACTGTATTTCTGCAGCATTCATGCTGCTTTTCTATTGATCCAGATGTCCCTGGAGTCAGTCTTGCTGTCATTACTTACCTATGACACCAGAAAACACTGAGAGGGTTTCATAGATGGCTGTGATGCTGGGATTATCTTGGGTGACTAGGGATATCTTTTATCCTTCATGGATAGCTCTAAGTTCCCAAGAAGTCACACCCTTATTTCCAGGACTGGGATGTCCTTCTGGTCTTTTCACTGAGCCAGTGTCCTTTAGACAGCTTTACTTAAGCATGAACAATACCAAAATTCCTCTACCTATAGAGGATATAGGTATACTCCTATATATTACTGTTGATATAGACATACTCCTATATATAAACTGTTGAGTTTGCATTTTTCAGAATGTTTAGATTTCTTATTAATTGTGAATGAAAGAACTGTAGGTTTAGCAGATTTTTGGTGTCCAAATCATCAAATAATATTACGTAGGTATTGATTAAAATTTCAAAAAAATTCTTAAGATGCAATGTGACTTTTTAATGTAAACATTTACGTGAAAAGTCACAGCAGAGCTGAGGTATTGTTACTTGTTTCTAGTTTTTCTCTTATTTGAAGAATTTCAGTAATATTAGGAGTAATATTAGGAGTAATATATAGGTAATACGTAGGCAATACATATAAATATAGGTAATATATATTAGTAAATACTAAAATTCCACTACGTCAAACATTAAGCATATTAACAAAATTAACTAAGTTTCATACTATGAAGACTGACTGATATATTAGGGAAAAGACTTCTATAACCCTGTCTTCCAGTAAACTGAACAGCCAGTATCTGAACACATACAGGACTGAGCTTTGTATGTGCTTCCACAAACAAGTACCTGAGTACCAGCAAGGGGACATGCCAGCAGCCCTGCCCATCACTTTGTGCTGCTTCTATTCCAGCTGTGTGCTGAGTGACTGATGCTAAGTGAAACAGCTGAACCAGAAAATTTGATCTTAGTGCACTTCTGTCACTACTATCAATAAAGGTCCCAAGAACTACTTCAGAAAAAATTCACAAGGCAATGACAATGTGACCTCCTATTTTTCCTCTTTGTTGCACTTATATAGTCCAAGGAGATCTGCTGACTAAAAACAAAATCTGGTGCAGAATACCTGCATTTATACAATTCATGCACTACCACCGAAGAGAACCTTCACGTTGCTGAGGGCCTTACCTACAACAACAAAGAGAAGTTCACCTCCCTAAACTGAACATCCTATATTCAAACAGTGTTAAGCATATGAAAGATATCACATGTGAAGTACCAGCCAGGGCAATTTCTGAGGTCTGACTCCTAAGCATCTACTTAGATTTACAAAGGAGCTTTACAGAAAGTGACAATTATTTTGGTTGCATTTCCAAAATCTCCATGAAAAATAAAGGCTGAATAGGAGAACATAGGAATGGTTTTACAACTGGAAAATGTGGCACATGGAAGGCTGATTGCCTTGAAGTTTCAAAACTTTGTGTAGGCTTAAAACCCTGGCAGGAGGGGTGATAGAATTTTTCACAATACTGAAAAACATCAAAGGATGGAAGCTGAAATCTGCACCAAGGCTCCTTGGGACTGCCTGGAGCATTATGTTCCCAGTACTTATTGAGCTTGCTTCAGGTTCCCAAATGCTTTACTCATTCTAAAGTCCAAACATCACAGAATCACAGAATAATCTGATTTAGAAGGGACCCACAAGGACTGTTGAATCAAGCTTCTGGCCCTGCACAGCACCATCCCCAAGAGTCACACCCATGTCTCTGAGTGCTTTGTTCCAACACTCCTTGAACTGTGCCAGGCTTGGTGCTGTGACCACTTCCCTGGGGAGCTCTATCCAGTGCCCAACCACTCTCTGAGCGAAGAACCTTTTTCTAATATCCAACCTAAACTTCACCTTGACACTTCCGGCCATTCCCTCAGGTCCTGTCACTGATCACCAAAGAGAAGAGATCAGCATCTGTCCCTCCTCTTCCCCTCATGAGGAAGTTGTAGACTGCAATGAGGTCCCCTCTCAGACTCCTCTCCTCCAAGCTGAACAGGTGAAGTGACCTCAGCCACTCCTCACACAGCTTCCCCTCAAAGCCCTCCACCATCTGTGTTGCCCTCCTTTGGACATTCTCTAATAGTTTAATGCCTTTCTTATACTGTGGTGATCAAAACATGATTCAGATCTGCTCCAGAAAGCTAAGGGCAGTGCAAGAGTCAGGAGAAACTGAGGTCACAAGTCTCTTGATTTCTTCTAAGATCTCTCTGCTTCTAGAGTCAGTATCAAAAAGGATTTTTTCTCTTGGGACGTAAAAAAAATTAAACTTCTTTACTGCTAGACACAAAGAGAGCCCATATCTTACCCATGGTATGTGGCCTGCATTAGTGCTGTCCAGCCATGAACATTATCCTGCTTATCAATATCAGCCTTTTTCTCAACAAGGAGTTGAACAAGGGGCAGCTGTCCAGTTACAGCCGCAATCATTAAAGGAGATGCACCGTCAACATTGGTAATATTAACCTGACTCAGGTCTTCATCAATGATCTCTTTTACCAGCTGAAAGTTTCCTGCAAAACAGTGATAAAATATAACCTAAATGTTAATTAGTACATCTTTCCAGCATACACAAAATTGCATGAGGCACTGTGTTTTTCTCATTTTTCTACCTGTACATTTATGGTGCAACACCATTACAAGAATTATTTTCTGAAATGAACGACTAAGGAAAGCTGTATAAACACAAATAGGGAATATTTCTATTAAATTGCCGTAAGATGATGTCATGCAAGGAAAATTGATGATGCTCAGGCACCATGATTTTTCCTTCAAAGATCCCTGTTCCATTTCCACAGACTGCAACCACAGAATCAACAATTTTAGAATCAAAGTAGGTGGGTACAAAGGCACTCTAAAAGGTGGTGGAGGTCATCCCTTGCCTTAAACAGGTAGAATAATGCTCTGTCTCACACTGACCAGTGAGTTCCTCTTACAAAGACAGTTCACTGATCCTAAAAACTTTTCAGACAGAATTCCACAACCTCCCAAGGAGTTTATTCCAGTGCTCAACTTTCTTAGATTCTGAATGATTTTTTTTTCTGCCTCCAGTATTCGAACTACACCTCCAATACAAAACTTCCCCACTCCTTGCTCAAGAGTAAAGTCATTTGTCGTCATTAGTCATCTTTACAGTTCTTTAAAAGTTAATCTAATTTTCAGGTTTCCACATAAAGTAGCTGCTAGTCACTTGAGTTCTTGTCTACATTATGAAAAGGAGTATGAAATATGTAACTGAACATATTTGAACAAGGTTGTGGGTTTTTTCCTAAATCTTGAAGTACGACTGCTTTTAAAAAACATATGAGGTAGTCAGGATTACCTTAAACAGAGAGCTTAAGCTCACCTATGTCCTGTATTTTTTTAATATCCTATAGCAGGCAAAAGCAGGGAAGAAGATAAAGGAAAAAAAAAATCTCTATGACTGTGTGTACCACCACAGGAACAGGGGCAAGAACAAGCAAATCATCAACTGCCATGCAAAAGGGAGAAATGTTCACCTTTAAAAAAACCCTTCAAATGGTAAACTGCTTCATGGCATAGGCTGCTTTCAAGTCAATCACATGCATGAACATTTTCCTTGGAAAGTCAGTCAGAATCCTATACAAACCCTGCATCCACTTGAATGCACTCACTGTAACTCACACCCACCAATGCCACTCAGCTTATTTCTTGGAATAGCAATGACAGAAAAGCACAGAACTACTTTTTGCATGTTCCAATTTGGTAAAAGACAGCAGGTGGCTTTTTTAACACAGAGCCAGAGCATAGACTTTGTTAAATAGAAACCCTGGAACCTACAGAGACACCAGAATTTACTTTGAACCCTAGACACTGCTCAACCTAATGAGTTGCTTTTTAACAGTGCTGCCATCCATAGCCAAGTAAAAAAGCCAAAACCCAGTGTGCTGACCAGTATTCATTTGGCCCCTCCTATGACACTTCTTCTGACCCAGCACTAACATCTGTAAATCTCAAAAATCACAGGAGTACAAGAAGGGCACATGATCACTCTAAAAATCTAACAGACTTGAGGCTTTCCCAGGAAGATGTTTTGGTAGCTCACATGAGAAGAGCGGGAACAGAAAAATCATGTTTCCCATGCTAGCAAACAGACATGCTCTGAAGTTGGAAAAACCAGACAGGGTGGAAGAATCATGACAGTACTTACCCAGTTTCAAAGCATGAAAGACATCAGGTTGCCTCTTTTCTGCATCTGAAAGAAATATAAACATTTCTATTAGCAATCCAAAAAATCTCTAGTATAATTTTTACTTTTATATGAAAAACCATTAAAAATTTAAAGTACTATAAAGCATATGTTTAGGTATACATTTAATAAGAAAAAAGAAAGTATTGACAACTTCTGTATTACCTTTGGGAAGAATGAGTCACCAGTATAGTTCTCTGAGCAGAGCAAAAGCTAGAAACTATAGTAAGGCACCAGCACAGACTTTTCAATTTCCATTTTCCATCAAGAAATTGTATTTGGAAATTCTTTTTTTCCTGCCTGGAAGTCTAAAATATCCACTGAAAAATTACAGTATGGCTCTGTGGTCTGGTTAAATTTCCTGTACAACAGTGAACACTCAAATTGTATAGGACTATTTTGAAAGGTGACTCAAAAGAAATTTTACACGTTGCTCCAGTTTTATTTCCTCTTGAGTATTTCCAGGTTAATTTGTAAAGGTCACAAAAATAATAGTGTCAATTTAACTACGCAGCTTGCTACTTGTGAATTAATATTCTTCAGCTCCCAGATAACCATCCCCATAATAAGAACTGTAATTATTATAAATTGTAATATTTTGAGTGAAGAATCATTATTTTTACATGGCTTAACAGTGCTTTGAAACTTCTGACACTATATAAGATGAGGAAAAAATAGTGACATATTTTTCACCTTCCACTCATGCCAGAAAATACCGTCTTCTATCTTCCAAATTATTATGGACAAATTATTACTACAGAATCAACGGGGTAACAAAATTTTATGGAAAACAAGGAGACACTGAGAGATTTCATGAGCCCAATTCTGGCATTTTTATGAAATACAGAAAAGGTTTATGTTCACAGCTTTATTCCAAAGGAAGTCACCTTAATATGCTGAACAAAAGCAATTGCTGAAAAGCCCAAAATACTTCAAGAAACTCTTACTTTAAGACCAGGAAAGAGAGTGATGGGTCCTACATTTTCTCCTGATTCAGAAACTGCTCTTATAGAAGGAACTAGGAGCCGTGTATGAGGTGCATATGAGCTCACCACATTAACACAGATTTCAACAGACTAGTTTAGGAAAGGACCAGGCTCCATTCTTGCCACGTGAAAACCCTGGAAGAGAGGCAGCTTCAGGGAGCAGGAGACCGTGAGAAGATGCCAGAAGGAAAGACTGAGATCTGGGTAAGCTTAAGTAAGGACAGGGACAGAAGGCAGGTAACACTCAAGCCATTCCAGGTAGTGAATTTGCTACTGAGACCAGCTGTGGGAAGACAGCTGCTTTCTCCTAGGAGGCAATTCACCCTATCTATGGCAATGGATCAGAAGAAAAGTTCTTTTTTTCCTGTCTTCCATATGACAGAAATGATCTTTCTTCACAGGATATTCAAGATTCCAGCGCTAGGAGGAGACTGAAGTATGGTCAAAAATCAATGCAGAAATTTGTGTGGAAGAATAATGTTTTTATTCCCCTCTCTGCCCAAATGAGTTACTATCCTCCTGCTGATGGAAATTCCCCCTCAGCAGAGATGACAAACATCAATCTGCTTTAAAGCAAGTCCTCACTTAAACAGAATCCTTCAATACTGTAAGTTGTACGACCACAGAAGGTTTTCAAGATTCATGAGCCTAACTCTGCCTGCACATACATCCTGTACATTCAAACATATGGACACTAGTGAATTCCATGGATCTCTGATTCTGTGTACTGCAACAAACTGATGTCTGTTCCTCAAGAGACTGGTCATGAGCAAACATTTACAATGAATCAGTTCTGCTTGGCAGCATGGCTGTATGAAAGCTCTTAGAGTTCCAACTTAACTTCTATGTCAATATCTGAGTTAACACCTTCTCTAAAGCAGAAACAGATGTCTGATTTTTGTTCTTACTTCTTCAAGTACAAGGCAAGATTGACCTGCAGGAATGACACCAAATGTAGACAACAGTTTTGGATATGTCCATATGGCAGCGGAAAATGATCTTTCTAGAGCTAGCCACATCCTTATGTTTTACAGCAAGCAGTACGAAGCTGGAAAATCCAGCTCTTCCAAACCCTCTTGTTCTGCACTTCCCAGTGCTGGTTTGCATAAATACCTTGAAAAGTGTCCCCAAAACAGCCACGTACAGACAGGAATCTTATCCTGCTAACATGGAAAAAATCTGCTGAAGCTGGGCACTCGTACCTCAGCTGAAGTAGGTGTGCCTACTCCAACATTTTCAAAATCTGGCTGCAAATTACAAAGAATGTCATGCCCATACAAAATAAGCTCCTCCATTTCTAAAGTGAAACAAAAAAATAACATTCCATACCTGCCTGAGGCCTAATGGTTGTGAGAGATTCCAAATAGTCCTTCATGTCTTTGTGTTTGAAGCCAACGGAGATTTCAAAAGGTGTTTTATGTAGTACATTCAAGTGATCAGGATTGGCACCTTTCTCCATGAGCTGCTGCGCCAAGCTCACCTTTCCACTAACGGCTGCCAGCATTAAAGGACTCCAGCCCATTGTCTTTAGAGTGTAGTTACAATCAGCTCCCCAGTCTAGCAACAGACGTACCACTGCCTCATGTCCATGCTGAGCAGCTGCCATCAGTGGAGTGATATCAGGAAGGTCATCTCTGCTGCTGTTAAGTACATTTGTGCTAAAATGGTCGTAATTGTCCACAAAAGCTCCAGATTCCAGCAACAATTTCACCATGCTGACGTGACCGCCTCTGGAGGCCATTGTGAGGACACTGGCCCCTAACTTGTTCTGTGCATTGAGATCAGCACCATTCTCCAGCAAGATGAGGGCCACGCTTAGATGTCCAAACCTTGGGAGAAAGAGATACAGAGGAGAATTAACACCTTGGATTGCAAAATCCAACATACTCTGAACCTAGAAAACTTTGTTACCAAATTTGCCAGTTGACTAATACGGACACTGTGAGGGAAGATACAAACATCTCTGAATGTGACAATGGACACCTTGCTGGAGGAGACCAATCATCAGCTGAGGACTGTAAACTAAACCATTCCATATGCACCAGTGATCATGTTCATAAAGCAGGCACCTATTGAAGAGGATGGTCTGCTCAATGCAGCAAAGTGCCAGCCTCATTTTCTGCTGCAGGGCATCAGCTCATAACTTCCATAAACCAGAGTGTCACTTTCATCCTCTTATTTCCACAGCTGTATCACATTAACAGATCAAAGCCAGTTTGTTTCCAGGGATCTTTATTACGTACACTCATTACTATTGAACAACTGGATTAAAAACTGCAAAGAGTAAGTGCTAACTAAGGAAGAAAAAGACCATTTTATCAACCGGAGAGTCAGTCTTTTATATTTGCATTATCCCTTGTTTTCCAGTTGTGAGCCACCAATGAACTCCTACAATGGAAGAAGACTCAGTGAATACAGATGTGCCCATGAAGTTCAGAGAATAACACGGTGAGTGTTGTAAAGCTAGCTGAAGTTCCCTCAACACCAAGGGGACCAGAGGGGATCTTTTAGAGAAATGGCTTACCAGGAGAGTGGGACAACTGGCCATGTGAATGGCCTTCCCTAAAACAATCAATGGAAATTATTCTGCTCCTCAGTCAGACAGACCAGCATGGGGGAAGCATCTACACAGTTCAGCCCAACACTGAGCACCAAAACTGAGCAACTAGAAAATGAATTTTAAGAAAGTAACGTGCTTGAGTTGGTTTCCAGCCACATATTCCTTCCTGATAACTGGGGATACCCAGTGCATAAGTTGGCACAAGCAGGCAGCCAGAACAACCACAAACTCACTCAGCTAGAATGCAAAGAGTAAATTTATTTGTTACCTCGTGAACCTGGGGATCCACAAAGCAACACACAGGCAGAGATACAGAAGTGGAGAAGCAGGCATCATTACCAGTTTATGCCAAAGGACCACTGGCCTGTAATTCACACAAGACTTATCAAGAATTATTCCTGGCTGCAAGGTCACTTGAGTGATTTACAATCCTCCTCAACAGTCTTGTGATTTTTAATCAATTCCTTCCAACACCAGCACTGTGATGATGAACATACAGGGACTGGTAATTGGTGTGCCATGGTGTCTTGTGATTCAACTGTCTGTTGCAGTTGCTATGTCAGGCTTGTGCTAGGATTTCAAGAGACTGCTGTATTACAAGGCTAAATTAAAACCCTGTGTAATATTATCTTCCAATAAGGAAATTTGGCACCAAACCCTCCTTGTGTGGAATATCCACAAGAACTTGGTCAGAGTACTGAACTCTGACACCAGTTTTACCAGCAACCCAGTTTTGATATCACTTGACTATCAGAGGTTCTGCTAGTTTCTCAGTAAGCAAAGGGCAATCATGTAAGCCACATACCCAACCAGCCAAATATCAGTGAGAAAATGGAACCCCATATTTTAATAAATATAATACCTTGGCAAGATGTGTGCGTCGTGCTCTTGTTGCAGGCATCATGCACTACTAGATGCTCATGCACATTGTGCTTAGCACAACCCACTTAACCACGAGCCTCAAAGCTCTTAGTTTCCTTCCAGAAAGTAAACAGTTGCAGGAGGAAGCCTCTGGAGCCTGTGTATCCTAGGTCTATCCTATACCCTTCACTCCATCACCTCAGTAGGGCCTGCAACCCCTGCACTTCCTTCAACTGCAATAGAGCTACTCACAGCCAGAAAATTAAACAGATACCTAAGTCTGAAGCCTACCTTTGCACAAACACTGGGTTTCCTTTCTGGTTATCCATTAAAAAGAAAAAACATGCTCCTCTACTTTACGCTTTTCAACAATATATACAGTACTTCTCAAATGTCAGTCGGTAATTTCTTGAAATCAGTGAGAGGGTTGTAGTCATCTGACTTTTTTGTTTTTAGGGAATAAGCGTATGGTTTTCATTAAGGGGAAAAAAAAAATCTAAAATTGTTTCTGCAACTTTTTTCCTTTTTTTTTAAACCTTCATAAAATAACCAAATTGTTGAACCTTGTCTTCCTTGTTCTTACTGGGAAACCAGCTGTGTGACTCATTCTTTGGGAACTTTCTACGGCCATTAATTGAAAAGAGAAATGTTCATTTTGAAACAAATTCTTTTCTTCCAAATATTTTAATGTTATGAAAAAAAAACCAACAAAAACAACAACAAAATGGAAAAACAAAACAAAACCAAACCAAAACAAAATACCACCAGAACAACAAAAACCATTTTTTCTCTTGATTAAGCATTCAGTTATTACAGGACAGCAATGCCCTTCAACCCTGCAAAACACGCCTGTGAGCCCACGGTGTGCTGTAGGAATAAAGACAAGCACCAACACCAGCATTAGCAACACGGGAACCTCCCACTGCCGAGCAGTGGGTTATGCAAAGGACAGCATCACCGATGCAGAAAACAACCGTTTTGTCATTAAAAACCCTCAGCAATGAATTTCCCTATCCTCCAGCAAGCTACCTAGGCAAACATGGGCAAGCCAGGTGAAATTGTTTCAGTTCACTTCAGTATGTTTTACGTCAGATGTAGTTCTCTACAAGTAAGTAAGAAAGACACATACAGACGAAAAAAACCCCAAACCAAAAAATTCATGGAAAATTAAGTAAGGCTACGTGCATATACCTATTGTCACAGAGGAGAGCAGTGTTTCGTGTTCACATTAGCTCCAATTTTGCGCCGGNGGGCGGGGAAGGCAGAGCCCCGGCGATCCTCCCTCCCTTCCCCGCCCCGGGGCTGCCGCCGACTAGGCCGATGCTCCGATGGCGGTCGCAGACCCCCACCTCGGGCCTGATCCCTCCCTCCCTCTCCCCCGTACCTGGCCGCTTGCATGAGGGGGCTCCATCCGTAGTGGTTCCTGCTCTGCACCGAGGCGCCCTTCCGCAGCAGGAACCGCACCAGCTGCTCGTGGCCCCCCGCCGCGGCGAACTGCAGCCCCGTGTTGCCGGCCTCGTCCGTGCAGTCCACGGGCACGGCGGGGCTCGGCGGGGACGACGCTTCGCCGCGGGGCTCCGCCGCCGT